>NTPY01000672.1:4150801-4237579 GCA_002922825.1 Brachionus calyciflorus
TTTTTTTTCCTTTTGAACCGAGATTAATTTGAATTAGACCTGTTTTAATTTTGGAAATATAACGGTTCAATTTACCCCCCTATTTTGGGTAAAATAGTGTTTTTGTACCATGGTATATATCTAAAATCTCAGATTTGTACCATGGTATAACTATCGAGTGAAAACGGTACTTAAACTTTAGTACTTAAGCTTTAGTACTTATTCCTATCCCTGGAAATTACTCATTTTTCTGTCGATTTTTGTTTCAAAAATCTTTTATAGAAATCCAATTTGGGAATATTTTTCTCGGCTCAGAAAAATGGAGCGTAGCGACTTTATCTTGTTTGTTTGAACCGTTTTGTTTAAAAAAACAATTTTCATTTCAGTTTAATTTTTTTCGAAAAACTGATCACCGAAATTCAATTATAATTTCGAAAAAAAAATTTTAAAAACGAAACATTTTTTTTTTCGGATTAACAACCCTAGTTAAAATTCAAAAATAATAAAAAATGATAGCTCAGTAACTGCGGTTTATTATTTGGGGCACTATAGTACCGGTATAAAGTAGACATTTTTCAAAATTGTACCACCCCATTTTTTAAAGTCGAAAGATCTCAAATCGAATTAGCGTTGTTGCCATATCGTAGCGTACCGAAAGTCGAACAATCTCGAACGTATCCTTCTTTTGCACAGTCATATATGTACCTACTAAATCAGAGCTAATGTACATAAATTTTACAACAAGTTTATAGTTTATGGCTCACTGCATTTTATTTTTTCAAATCTTCATTTTTTAGTCCTTTTTTAATGGAAATTTAAAAATAATTAATAAGAATACCGGACAAAATAAATTACATTGTAAATACATCAAAAGAGTTTTTTTCAAATGAAAATTCAAGGTCAAATGGAGTTCATTTTTGAAGTTTTAAAATATGAAACAAAAAAGTACGTTATTAGAAATAATTCTTGTAGAAGAAATATTTTTTTTAATAAATTTTTTTTTCCTAATTTATGTGTTTGTTAGTTAATTAAAAAATAATAAAAAATGTCAGATTCGGAACAATCGTACGTAGACTCAAATATGAGTGAGGTAACAGAGTCTATGTTGGAAGACGAAGAGATGATGTCGCCTGTTCATCAATCTAAATTATCCTTTAAGACAAGATACAAAAATACCGAATCGCCTTTAGAAAAATCATCCAATTCTAAAAGAAAATCGGACAAGAAAAAATCAAACAATGTATCTAGCAAAAATACCTCTAAAAATTGTACTAATCAACTTGTTGAAAAAGACCTTAGACAAAATATGAAAGATTATTTTGCCTATAATCTACGTGCTTGTGATTTTACTTATTTAAAAACATTTTATGATACTTTGAATAAATTGGAAGATGTTTGGAATCGTATTGGTTTCAATGTTGACACCAAACAAAAAAGACTAGACACTTTTTACAAGCACATGAGTGTAAGTATCATTTTTTAAGTTTTATGATTTTTTTTAGAGTTGAAATTGAAATATTTGCATCCTTGTATTCCATTTTGAATATTTTATAATCTGAGAGGATCAATCTATTACAACCTCGTTATGTCTGTATTTTCAATGTTTTACCTTAATTTTTTCTTAAAAATTGAATCTAAATCGAATCGTTGTATTGGGGATCTGGAATTTTGAATTAATTTGTGAACCTAGTTGATTCAAGGCTCCGTATTTAAATTTGACTGGTCAAAATAATACTTTTTTTTATTTCGAAAAAATTGAAAAACAAGTTTATTCGAAAAGAAAAGGTACATAAGGTGTAATTTCGGTTAGGTCAATCATAACAAATTTCATAAAGTTTTCTTTTAAAATGAAAAAGTTAAGGCATGATCAAGGAAAATAAGAAAAGGAAATGAGAATTGATTCTGCAAGCTTTCAACGAGCTGAATCAGAATATGGCATCGTTTTTTCGATGTATCCAAAAATTTTTTTGTATGAAAATTTGGTAATATGTTAACAGTTTAGAAAGTAGAGCTGACTGAAAATGGGCCAAAATTTTGAAATTTACGTGAAAAATTGACAACTGAGAAAACAAAAAGTATCGTCCTTTTCTAAATATTCTTAGGTTCCTCAATTAATTTTATGCGTAGATTTCAAATTTTTGGTTCATTTCAGCCTAGTTCATCATTTCAGAAAAACTTAATCTTTTCAAGATTAAATATTCAAAATGATTCCAACAAAACTACAAATACGATAACTGAAATTTTGTCATGTACAGTGGTATTCCAATTTTTGTGTTTTACGAACGTAAATTTATTTAAGTTTACCTTTTTCCTGCGTAAATTTATTAAAAAATTTTTGCAAAATAAGGTAAGATTTTACGTGATTTTACACGTAAAATCAAATAGGACCAAAAAATTTTCTAATTCCAGTCATCATATATAATTCGTTTTTTAGAATCAGTTTTCCTTCTCTTTATTGTTGTGTCCCTATACAATTTGTATAATTTGATAACCTATCTTTCATAACCTATCCTAAAAAATAATTTAAAATTGACACTCCCTCTAAAAAACAAACGATTTAAATTATTTAATTTTTTTTTTACAATTTTTTACCAAAATCTACTCAATTTTGCATAAATTTAAGTAGAAAAAAGGTAAAAATTGTAAATAAAAGTTTTGATTTTCTTAAATGGAATATTATAAATTTTCAAATTTTTCAAAATTTTTGGTCCTTTTTGATCATTTTACATGAATTTACGTAGATTTTCGTAAAATACAAAAATAGGAACACCGCTGTATTTAAAGATACAAATTTAAAAAATTTTTAAAATCAGATTTTAAAAAAATCGACTGGTTTTAATTTTATTATATTTCAAATTTGCTCTCTGACATAAGTCTTTTTACCTGATAAATCTAATTAAACTATATTTTAGTCGAATAAACTCCCAATATTTGAAAAAGAAAATCACCTTGATTGAAATTATTAAAAATAATTTATTCTTTAAAGGACAATTCGTTGGAAATTTTGGAAAACGAAATAATTCTAGAAGAAAAAATCATGGAGAACATAGAAGGCTATCATCGAAAAATCAAAGACATATGTTTTAAATTACACATTAAATACGATGATTTAAAGCTAATAAAAAATGTCGACACATTAAGTCTATTAGAACAAGAAGACGCCTTTAAACAAGAATACAAAAAATTAGAAAAAGAAGTTAAAAAAAGAGTTGAAGAATACAAGATTCTACTCAATTCTGAATCGAAATTATGCGATAAATTAGTCATTAAAAAAACCGAGTATACTGAAGGTAGTATACCAAGTGAACATGATATAAATTCTTTAAAAAAGCGCATAGACGAGTATGAAAAATTAGTTCAAACTCGTCGACGTGAAATGTCCGAATTACAAATTGAAATAGCTGATCTAAATCAAGAATTAGAAACATCCAGAACGGATAGTTTTATTGAAAATATAATATTCGAATCAGTCGATAATATAACACTAAGTGATAAGGACATGAAAAAAGCTTATGAGCTAAGAGATGAATTAAAAAGAAAGAGAGAAATTCTCAAAGAAACAATAAGATCATTGAGAAGTAAAATTGTTGAATTGTGGACCAAATTAAATATAACTAATCCAGAGTGTCAAATTTTACTCAATGAAAATGATCATACTAAAAATATGTCCAAAAGAGAACTTGTCAATGAGCTCGAGAGAGAACACGAGCGTTGTATTGAAATTAAAATGGAAAATATGCAGAAATTTATTGAGGCTATTCGATTAGAAATTAGGGAAATGTGTCAAAAAATGTTTATTGGCGATAAGGAAATTAAAAAAATGAATCAAGAATTTCTTGGTTTGACTGAATTTACGGAACAATTGTTGACCATTCACGAGGAGAAATTAGAAGACTTAAAATTTCGTTATGAAGAATGTCAAAATTTATATGAAAAAACAACTGAATGGACTCAATTATGGAATAAATTTTTACAATTCGAAGAAAAAACCAAAGATCCATTGCGTTTTAAGCAAAGAGGTTATAACATGTTAGAAGAAGAGAAACAACGTAAAAAATTCAATAACGAATTGCCAAAATTAGAAGACGAATTGAAAAAATTGGCACTCGAATATGCCGAGATAAATGGCGGACAAGAGTTTAGTGTTTTTGGTCAATCATTTACTGATTATATTCTAACTACTAAACTCGATTATGAAGAGTCTAAACAAAAAGAAAAAATTGAAAAACAAGTTTTAAAAGATACACAGAAAAAAAATGAAAGTAGATTTGGTAGCAAACCAAAGACTCCTTTGGCGCTAAAAAATAAGCGTAAACTCCTCGGTAATAATAATGGTGATTCACGAATGAATAGTCCAGCAAGACATTCTAAATTACAAAAAACTGATATGACTGCTAGTACTTTTAATACACCCGGTACGACTATAATGGGCTCTAGTCGACTTGGTTCGGGAGCTGTTAAAAGCAAAATAAATTCTAATTTAAATTCAAAATCTAAATTAGCCAATAAAAGAAAGTCTAGGACTCCGGGTAATAAGAGACTTTTAAGAAGATCGAAAATGATGGCTAAACAAAACGAAGAAAATGAAAATAATACTACTTTGAAAACAACGTTTAGTTCTACCATTCAAAGCACAGTGTCGTCTAATAATTCAAAAATGACAAAATCTGGTAATAATTCATCAAAATGTCCACCTGTAAGTTCGTCATCACGTTATGCTAGTCAGCAAACAATTCATAGAATGACATCAACAGCATCGAATACATTCATAGAAGACGAAGGAGAGAATTTCGATAGAGATGGTGTAGTTGTACAAGCAGCAGCTAAAATTAGTGAAATGGTAGCGATTAAAGGTTCCAATGAGACAAAAATGTACAATTATGATGTTAATTATTTAGAGTTTTCAAGGGATTTACCAAAGCCTTTTAAATTTGGACATGATTCAACAAATTCACTTTCGAGTATATCATCAAAATCAAGCTCTAGGCATGCTCAGTCAAAATCGACAACTAGAAAATGAAAATAAAAAAACTTTTTTTTTTTTTTGTTAAAAATTAAATTTTAGAGCTGAGAAAAATTTAAAGAAAAAAAAATACCATTTTCAATTTTTTTATGTACCATTTTAACTCAACAAAAAATATTTTACTTTTATTCTTTGTAATTTTTTTTTTTTTCAATTTTTCTTTATCTTAACTTTGGTTCACCCGTTTTTGTAAATAAATTAGCGGGTGAATTAACAAAGGTAATGGTTTTAAATTTGAATTTAAATATGAAGGAAAATAAATACAGCAATAATTTTTTTTTTATTATTTTTGTAAAATTATTTTTATCTATTTTTTTTTTTTAAACTACGATAAGTTTGAAATTTTTATTAAAAAAAAAAATTAAGTTCGTTTTATTCTACTTAATCTTAATATATTAAATTTAATTTTTTTTAACATATCAAAATTAATGTGTGTCTTAATATTAATTATATTAAATTTTTATATCAAATAAAATAATTTGTATAAAATTAAATTTTTAAACTTATTTCGAATTAACCCAAGTAAAAAAGGAAACGAACACAAAATCGATAAATACCGTCCAAAGTAGCATACTTTGGACGGTCAACGCTAAAGATGCAATTTATGAAGTTGCATATTTATTTAAATGCAGAGTTGTGTTTTTAATTTTTTATTCAAGTTTGATCATTTTGTACTGTTTTTTTGTATCAAAATTCACAATGCCCATAGAAATATAGAATTTGAAAAAATCTCATGAAATTCTATTTGTTATACAATCCTGACCATTCAAAAAACGAATGTCATGAATTAGAAAAAAATTTGATTTTCGTTCAATTGATATTCATCAATGTTCATGATCTTTCAAAGGTAATTTTTTTAGTCCTAAATTAACCAAAAGCAGTCGTTGGTCTTGTCTCTTTGAAGATTTCGCCATCGATTCTTTTTTTGAAGCTGTTCAGTTAAGTCCCCGACACCGTGTCACATGACAAATCATTCCAGGTCGAAACTCCTCTGTTGGTCGAAAAGTAAAATCTATATGCACCCTTTTTATTTACTTCTCTTACTAGCCTAAAGTTATGCTCTCTTCAAGGATATTGATTATTTTGAGGAATTCCAATCACAAACGACTGTCTAAGTTCGAAAATGAATTCCTTATGATTCCTAAGACCATGTTTGCTTCCAGTTAGGTTTCATATCTGCAAAAAAGGAACAAATCCAAAATAAACCTCAAAATTTTCATTAATTTTTGTTGTCTAATAATAAGTGTAAAATATTTAAAATTTTTAATCCAAATTTCGTTTCTATTTTTTTTAGAAAAAGCAAAAAAATTGATTAATTCAAACTGTAATTTCCAATTAAAAAAGTCCATAGGCCCAAAAGTTTCTTAGAAAATTAAATTTGGCTCTTACTTAATATTTTTTTCCAATTTTTTTTGTTGAAATTGCAATCTAAAAATGCATATTTAGCCCCGGTTTCGATTAAAAATAAGAAAATTTTAAATAGCGACATGTATTTAAAGCTGGGTATTCGTTTTAACGACATCTCGTTAACCTTTAATGATGTGTCCTTGCCGTTCGTTAAAATCGATAAATTACATTAATTTCATTATTTAAATTTGAGATTTCTTGTGATTTTAAAAAATTTTCATTAAATAACCCCGGACATGATTCAATATTTTTTATGAGATCGAAAAAATTTTTATTAATTTTAAAATTAAAAATAAATAATATTTACAAATATTTTGCAAAATAAAAAAGAAAAATCTAAACCATAAAAAATTAGTTTAAGAATATTTACTTTTACCAAAAGAATCATTCTTAATATAAGGCGTAAATGATAAAGTTTTAGGATGATAATAGAGATTTTTGGCTAATTTACTATTTGATTCTTCCAAGTTTATACTATTCAACAATTTCAATTGGCTACGTAGACTTTTTTTTCTTATCATTTCATTTGTTTTAATTACATCAGCTTCTAATTTTCTAATTGGTTCAATTGGTTTGTCCGATCGCCTTATTTTAATTAAAGGCAAATCAATTGCTTCTTTGTAACCATGGGATTTTTTAGAATTTAATTCTAAATTTTTTTCGTTTTTCTTTAATACAATTTCGGGTAATGGCACATTTTTAAATTTTTGATTTGAAATTTTCTCCTGAGATTTGGTAAAATTTGATTCTATAAATTTAAAATCAGGTTTCAACTTAACTCGATAAATTGATTCCCAATTTTCCCGTATTTGTCGATGATCATTTTCATATGGATAATAATTTGAATATGACTTTAAAATTGAATCTTTATAATCTTCAATAAAAACTTGAGTCTCCATAATACTATCACTAAAAGTTTTATCTTCAAAATTGCTTCTATTTCTAAACAAACTAGAAGGACTTATTAACAAGTAGTGATCTGGAAACTTTTTAGAATAATTCATTTTTTCGATTAGTAATTTTGAAAAACTGATCAATTTATACATGAAAAATGGGCTGATTAAAATATCAAATATTTTAAATTAATGAGAAAAAAGGCACTTTTTTCTAAATTTAGCAGCAAAAGAACATAAAGAAAAAAAATGATTCGGGAACAGACATGAATGTCTAATCATAAATGTGGGTTGCTAAAATATTTTAGATTTTTCTTCTTTGAAATTCTTTTGTTCTTTTTGTTTTAAGTGTTTGAGTGAAGGGTCTGAGACGATTTATTAAAATTTTTTGATTAAATAAATAAATGTTTATTTTAAATTTAAATATTTTTTTTTTATTTATTTTATTATTCAATATTTGATTAAGAAAAAAATTAAAAAACTCTTTAAAAGCTTTGAACATATTTTAATAAAGAACCTTGAAAAAGAGTGAAAATCGAGAAAAAATATTTGATTTATATCAGTTAATTTTCCGATTTCCAATTTATTAAATTTGGTCGATCTGAAAAAATTTTAAAATATTTGTTTCGAAATTTGCTATTTACGTCAACCTTAATGTTGAGAAATATAAAATTGCTTTTAAATTGAAAATTTTGACTATTTGAGTTGAAACAAAAATATACCATATGAATTGCATATTTTATTAAATAGCCTTGTTTTCTGTTAAAACCATGTTTAATTTAATTTAGTCAAATTTCCTGGTTACTTTTTCTAAATATAAAAACAGATCTAATAGCTAAAATTTTCAGGAAGAATCAAATAAAGTGTATGTGTAAAAGAATGTAAATAACTTTTTTTTTTTTAAATATCGTATAGAATTTAGACTTACTTTTTATTATCGAGGATTGATTTGATTTTCCATATGATAACAAAAAATTTTTTAAGTTTTTTTACAATTTTACGCTTTTTGGCAAATAACTTACTGGAATTGTTGTTTCAGCATACATCAAAATATTTTCACCAAACATGGCCAAAATCAAAACATACAAAGTATGATAAACGAACATTAAACCTTAATAACAAACATTTTACCTTAAAAACAAACATAAACTTAATAAAATACAAATTTTTTTAGAATTTAAAAAATTTTTAAATTTAGTTTTTAATTCACTTTGAAAATTTAAATAATTAAAATTTGATAATAACAATTTATTTTCTTCCAAAGCTTTATGGTATTTTATTTTGACCACCACGCTTAGGTTTTCTAATCAACTCATTATTTGTTTTGTTTTTAATTTTTTTAAAAAAGAATCAATTACCATAAATTCCATATTTCAGAAAATAACTGAAAATTCAAAAAATTCAGGGTTACAATACTGGTCATTCACAACGACCAAAAATGAACGTTCATGAGCTTTCGTGAACGTTTACCAAGAAAAATATTTTAACTAATCTGATCATATAACTTTAGAATTTTAAGATGCAATAATACAGTAAACGCTTGCGCATTACTCCTAGAATAAACCAAAATATTCAGGTTTATTCCACAGGAAAACTTCACATCGACACCATGTTAAAAATTTTTTTTAATTTTTTGGAAAAATTTGAAAAATTTTATTTTGATTAATTCCATATAAAATAAATTAAATTGAGTTTTATTCCGGATCTAGAAAGGGAAAAATTTTTTTTTTGACCAAACTTATGGATATAATACTTTCGGTAAAATTCATTTTTTTTCATATAGTTGAAAAAAAATTTTAAATATTGCAAAATCATCAAAAAAAAAGGTTTTACAGGCTTATTTTTGCTATCAATTTTAAATTTGAGTTCTAATGGTAATCGGAATGATGCTTTTTTTATGATATTGCAATATTTAAAAATTTTTCCCTTTCTAGATTTTTATTAATTTTATATGGAATTAATCAAAATAAAATTTTTTGCAAAAACTTTTCAAATTTTTTCCAGTTTTTATACAAAAAAAAATCTATAATTAGTCCAGGAAGATAACTCAAAATTGAGTTTTAATCCCGGATAAAATCAAAAATTTTTGGTATTTTCCTAAAAAATTAAAAAAAATTTTTAACATGGTGTCGATGTGAAGTTTTCCTGTGGAAAAAACCTGAATATTTTGGTTTATTCTAGGAGTAATACGCAAGCGTTTACTGTATTATTGCATCTTAAAATTCTAAAGTTATATGATCAGATTAGTTAAAATATTTTTCTTGTAAAAAATTCTAATAATTATGATTTTAAAATTTTGAAATTTTTCTATTAAGAATTTTCATGAACGTTCAGGGACGTTCGTGAAAACCAAGAACGTTCACGAAAGCTCATGAACGTTCATTTTTGGTCGTTGTGAATGACCAGTATTGTAAATTCCAAAAAATAAGAAATTTTAATAAAAATTGGAAAATGTATGTTGTAAATATTTTTTAAATGTTCGTTAATCATATTTATGTTCGTTAAAATTTTTTTTGTATGTTTATTTATTTTATTTATTTACAAAAAATAACCGTTAGGTCAGCTGCTTGAAGGTTTAGCGCCCTTCTTTCAGCAAAAAAAAAATTAAAAAATAAATTTTAATTTTTTGTAAGATGTAAAAAAGAAAAGTTTAATTTTAGAAATTTAACAATTTGAGTTTATCCTTTTTATAAAAATTTAAAAATAAATAAAAAAAAAAAAAAAAAGAAATTTAAGCAAAAAACTTAAAAAAACATTCCTTTAAGTTAATAAAAATAAAATTAGATGACCTAATTTTCTTTTTATTCTTAAAAAAAAATTATACAAAAAGTACCAATTCTAAATTTATTTACAATTTTCTTGATAAAGTTTGTTTGAATTGTTTAAAAAAGAAAATTAAAATGAGTAAGGAAAAAATAAGAAAGTCAAAAAAATTTAAAGTTAATAGTCTCTTACATATGTCTAGATATGTAAGTTATAATGGATTTTTTGTTTTCTTCATTTTGGTCGTAACTTTCAACGATTGATTTAATTTCTTTACTATGTAACATTGCTTTTTTTATAAAATTGATCATTAAATTTCTTAATCTTGTTTCAATAGGATCTAAGTTTGCAATGTTATTTAGAATATTTTGTGGCGTGCTACGATGTAATTTATAAATGATACGGATTGCTCTGTTTTGGATTACTTGTAAGTCGTTTTTTATTTTTTTTGAGGTAATTGAAAATGGGAGAATACTGTATTGAATAAGGGACATTATTAGTGCTTTGTAAATAGTAAGGAGAAATTTAGGATTTATTGAGTATATTTTCGAGCTTAATATCTTTAGTAAATTTAACTTAGTTTCACATTTCTTTTTAACATTTTTAAAATGTTCTTTAAATGTAAGACCACTGTCAAATGTAATTCCTAGGAGGGTAGGGTACTCGGTTTTTTTGATTTTGACTCCATTAATATTTAAATTTAAATTCGAACTAAAAAGGTAAGATGGTCGATTAAAGTTTCTTGCAATAACCAGATAATTACATTTTTCTACGTTTATATTAAGTCCTCTTTTTTCCGCGAATTTTTTTATAATCATAGTAGCTTTCTGTAGGGTCTTGTTAATACAACTAATTTTTGAATGTGAACACCAAACTGACACATCATCGGCAAAGAGCGCGAAGTTTAGTTTAGGGCCTAGTTTTTTTAATTTTTTACCGAGGTCGTTTATAAATAAGGCAAAAAGTAGTGCACTTAGACAACCACCTTGTGGAACGCCTGATTTAATTAGTTTTTCTGATGATGACTTTTTTTCATTCCAAATTTTGAAACTCCTATTTTCTAGATAAGATTGTACCCAGTTGCCGATTGTCACTGGACACCTTAATTTGTTTAGTATTCTTAGAATACCTGAGTGTGAAATAGTGTCAAAAGCTTTCGCAAAATCATAGAGAACAAGCCCTGTTTTTTGTTTTTTTTTAAATTTTCTAGAGACACTTTCTATTAATTTAAAAATTGCATTCTGAGTTGATCGTCCTTTTCGAAAGCCATTTTGTTCGTCTACTAGAATATTTCTTGATTCTTCCCATTTTGTTAGCCTTGTATTGATTATCCTCTCTAAAAGCTTTCCAATGCAGCTCAAAAGAGAAATAGGTCTATACGAAGCTGGCAGTTTCGGATCCGAATTTTTTTTCAAAATTAATATAATTTTTGCGATTTTCCAAATTTTAGGAACATATCCGAATTTGAATGACGCATTGAAAATGTTTAAAAGCTCATTTTTTACGTGTAAAGGAAATAGTTTAATAATTTTGTTACTTATCAGGTCGAAACCTGACGATTCTTTCGGTTTTAACTTGTTTAAATTGATTTCAAATTCGTTTAATGTAATTTCATTGTTAAATTTCAGTGTTTTATAATATTTGAAAAAGTTTGTTTGTCTTGTGTCATCTTTATTTTTAAACGTTGCTTCAAAGTGGTTAGCTAAAACTTCAAGTTTTTCTTCTTCTTTAAGGTTTAGTCCTTCAAGTAGTGGTTTTTGAGTGTTGTTGCTGTTTAAACTTTTCCAAAATGTTTAAACTTTTCCAAAATGTTTAAACTTTTCCAAAATGTTTAAACTTTTCCAAAATGTTTAAACTTTTCCAAAATGTTTTTGTATGTTAAAAAGTGATGTATGCTAAGATTAGAATTTGTGTATGCTGAAAAATTTTTAATCTATGTTGGAATAGTAGTCCCACAACTTACTTTGTTTAAAACATCAGAAATATACTTTCTTTCCGATTTTTATAACTAAATCGAAAACAAAAAGGTCATGATATGTTATCAATCAGATAATATACTCATCAATAATTAAATAGATAATCAGCAAAGATAATCTAAATGGTAAAACGATAGAAAAAATATTTCTTAAAAATATATTCTTTTTCATTGAATAAAGGAAACTCAAACAAACAAATATGTCAAAATTTTTACCTAAAAAATATCTTTCGAAAAAAATTGCCGAAATTGCTATAAAAACATATATAAATGCGACCCAGGAGCCCGAAATCGCCGTTTCTCTAAAATATGCGAGAAAGGTAGCCTAAAAATGGCAATTCAAAATTTTTAGAGGAAAAAAACGATTCTGCCAAGTATTCTGCCAAGGGTTAATTGTTAAGGAAAAATCATATGATTGTCAACCTAACCGACTATGACCGCTCTGTCGACTTATTTTTTTGCTAAAGAATTTAAAAAACTCTCAAAAAAGTAAAAAAATTTTTCCTATTAGCTAAGAATTATTGCAAGATAGACAAGTAAAACTTTCAAAATATCAACATAAAATTTATTGATTATTTTAAATCTATTTGAATCTAAAATTTAGAGTATAATACAGTAATTTTTTTTTAATTCGAGAAATGGAATATACAATTTTGAATTTTTATACTTAAGAAATCCCGATGAAGCCAAATAAAATGAAAAAAATTATTTTTGGTTATTCAATATGGTCCGTTGAAATCAACAAAATAAGATAATCAATAGATTATTGTGTTATAGGATTCAAGAGAAATTTAGGTTTAAAATTTTTTAAATCGGCTTTAAAACCCCCGATATGTGTTCTAGTATTTAAAACACTTTCTTTTTTAAGTCACGTGATTTTACAAACCAAAAAAAAAGATTCTCATTTTCAAACATTAAAAAAAATTAAAATTTACTTTATTTTTTTTGAAAAACATAAAATGGAATCGACGCATCTAATTTTAAAAGAACTTATAGAAGAAATTAAAAATTGCGATTCAGAACCTCTAAGATACAGATCATTTAATGATAATTTCAAAAAGACAAGAGAAAGACTTAACGGAACTCATTATGTAAATGATTCGTTCCGTAAAATGCTTTATGATACCAGTTCGAATGAACTTTATGCTAAAAATTTTGTAAAAATTAATTTTTAATTAAAGCTACTTTCACAAAATATTGTTTAAAATTTAAGATTGTCAAAGAATACATTTTTGAAAATTTAATGCGATTTTTCCTTACTTCAAACGACGATTCAGTATGAACATTTCACCTAATTTAACCAATTTTATTTTTATTAATTTTAAAAATTTTAAGTATAAAAAAGATTGCTTGGAAATTATCGATCAATTGATTAGTCTTGATTTTAATGATGAAAGTTTGTCTTTTAGAGATACAGAGCTGGCCAAATTTTATGAATCTAAATTTATAAATTTTATTGACGAACTAACTGACCTTACTATCGAACAGACATTTTTTAAAGATGACGTAGACGAAGAGAGCTCAATTCAAGATTTTCAGGACTATATTCTTTCGTTGACTAGATATGTCTTGAAATCAATTAGTCTAAAAAAATTGTACAAAATGGGTTTTAAACATCGGCACGTACAATTTTTGATAATTAATTTTACCAAATCATCGTACATTCCAAAAGTATTTAAAAAAATCTTCAGATCAAATTTTTATTTATAAATTTTAAATTTTTTAAATATTAGATAATAGAAGCCCTGACTTCAAATTTTGAAAATTCTAATTTTTCAAATGAAGATGATTTAACAGTAGATAATTCATCATTTTTAAACACTGTAAACCTAATATATCTAACAGCCTTAAAATCTATGAGCCTGCTATTTAAATTGCATATACATCACGAAGAAAATCTCAATATTATTATAAAGACTAACGGAATATTAATCAATTTTTATGAATCTCATGTAAAAAACAATTCCGAAGAACTTAGAGGAAAACTATGGATTGGATATTTTGGCAAGGTAATAAGCTATTTTTCAAGAAAAATGTTTGAAGAGTCGGAAAAAAATTACAGAAGACTTAAATTTACGTTGATTAGTTACTACATGAAAATAATCAAGGTTTGAAATTGGATTTTTGTTTTAAATTAAAATATAAATAATTTTCTCTGTTAAAAAGATTTATTATTCTAATCTGAGTAAATCACAAAGAGACGAATATACAGAAAAATTGATTTATTCAATTAAAAAGATTTTGGTAAATATTGAGCAAAGTCGCAATTTTAGAGCTCTGTTAGACGATGAACTCATTACTAAAACAGAATGCTTTTTACTTATCAAAGAAATAATTAAAAGTAAAATTATAAAAAGAAAAAAATTATTTCAGCTTTTTTAGTTTGAATTGTGTTTAATTTATTTTAAAGTATCGGGTGACAATTTTGTCAATTTTCAATTAAAAAATTTTGTTCATATTTGGTTAAATGAAATAAAAATCAAAGTAAATTTTTTGAATTATCTACATGCTAAAACTTGATTTTAACGCCTTTGTAAATTTGATATTATTTAGAACTTATGCTCAATTGAATGTCTGATTCCATTATTCAAAATTCCAAATAAGAAGTTAAGCGATTTCTCTATGAAATTAATCGAAATTTTGAATCAGCAAATCGAAAAAGATGTATTTTTAATTTATTTTTTTTAATTCAATACTAAAAATCTTTTAAGCGTTATTTTGAAAATCTAAGAATAGCAGGGTCAGTTTTGGGAAAAATTGACGGAACGGGGTCAGTAGTGGGCGTAAAATTTGCTAAGAAAAAGATGAAAATTTTTAAATAATTTCCTCGATTTTATATTAAATGTATTTTTTAAAATTAATTCCCTTGTCAAGCAATCATTTTTTTTCTTCATGTTTATAAAATTTTTCTACTGATTATATGACCCCGTAACTGCCTTGGATAACTGGAACGAATTCCCACTACTACCTCCTCTCACCGAAAAAAATTTTAAAAATTTTCTTTTTCTATGATTGATATATACTTTAGTAGGCAAAGAAGATATAATTTAGTATACTTTAATGCCGTAAACCTTTGTCTACTCCTCTAAGAGTTAAGCTTAAATTTTGGGATAGTTCTTTAAAAAAAAATTTTTATAATATGATTGATGGAAAGTTTTCCATATAGAGCTAACCCAGACTTAAAGCTTAACTCTTAGATTTATAGGAACGATTTTACGGTAATAATTTACAGAATAATATTTAAATACACTTACGAAAAATGGTAAAGATCCAGGATCATTTGATCTTTAATAGAATACAGAATTAAAATAGAAAAACAAGTTGATGAGGTATAAATATTTTAAACAGGTTAGTTTCAAAGGGAATTCTTTTGCCCATAAATATCAAAATTAAGTAAATTTTATATTAATGATAGGAAAATAATATAAACATGGACAAGAACAGATTAAGATTATTTTAATTAGAAATTAGCCTTAATTTAAGTTTTTTTTTCGAAAAAATTTTGTATTTTTTTTACCGAATCATAGCAACTTTCCTAGTTTGAGTATTTTAATTTTATTTATAAATTAAGATAAATGTAGAAAATTTACAACATTACGCGATGTGCGTAGAAAATTTATTCGAATTCGAGTCATTAAATTTCCAATTGGAAGATTATGGAAACAATTTAATAGAATTAGTTTTAAAAGTACAGAGGAAAATAAACGAAATTACTTCCATAAGCGGAAATGACGCATTAAATGTTTTTGTTTGTTTTAATAAATCAATTCTATTTTCGTTAAAACTAAAAAGACTTGTTTTACTTACACTAGAGGACGAGACAGGTAAAGAATTTTTTTTGAAAAATTTTAATATAACATTTTTTTTATTTATGCAAAAAGCTAAAACTACTTTAGAAGAAAAGTTAGCGCCTATTTTCATACAGATATTTATTGGCTTTGAGCGAATAATTCATAATAGTTTCAAGGATACAATTACATCACAAGTATATAAGAACTATTTTGAACTAATAAAGTACGATAAATTTATATTTTTAAAAATTTATTTAGCTAATTTTTTTGTTTAATTTAAGATTGATTATAGATGAGTTTCATCAATTTCATATTTTAAAGTCTTTTAAATCTACTATTTATGAAATGATTGCGATAATACAATCAAAGTTAAAAATTGAAACCACAAATGGTTTAAATACCTTGAGCAATATTTTGAGTTTTATTACTCAATAAAATTGAAGGATTGGAATACGATTTCCTTTTTTTTTAAAATTTTTTGTTATAATTTTGTATAAAATCTTCCATATTTTTTTCTCAATTTTCTTCTAATAATTAAATAAAAATTTCTATTTTAATTTTTGGTACAATCAATTTTTAAATATAGGTTTTACTAAAACGTGCCTCTCCTGTCCTCTGACTTTTTAATATTTCTTTATTTTTTTACTTCATGAAAGTTAAATTTTTACCAGAAGTAACCAGACTAAATTTTTTGTTCCGTATTTACAAATAACCTTTTGGAAAAAATTGAGGAAAAAGTAATATCAACGGATCAAATGATTTCAAGGGATTTTAAAAACCTAGTAAAAATAATAAGTCTCGCCGTAAAACCCTATTTTTTTTAAATATAAAGACGAAAATTTCGATTTTGCACCGTGGTCGAATTGTGTTTTTGTGTAGACTTTTAGAAAATTGTGACGGTATAAATTATGTTTGTACCCATATAAATATCTACTTTTTAGATTATTAATTGTAATAATTTTTTTTTTAAATAGCTTCATTTATTTTTATTGCCTTCCTTCAAAATCGATGAATTAAACAAATTTTTTTTTGTACCATGGAGCAACTCAAATGTTATTCCGTGGTCCAAAAATAGAATTTTCAAAATCATAAAATTTTTTTTGTTCATATAATAAAATAAATACACAAAATAATTTTTTTAAAAAATTAGAAACTACTAGTGATACAAACATGATTTGTACCTGACATAGTTTACTATCAAAAAATGTATACAAACATAACTGTTACATGGTACAAAATCGAAAAAAAACAATTTTTACAAGGTACTAAAAATGGTGGGTTTAAGGTAGTATTAAGGAAAAATAGTTTACAATGATTTTATGTGACTTTAAGAGTCATCTATGACCGAAACCGTAAATTTTCAATTTAAAATTTTTTAATTGTTTTAGCTAAAGTTAAGATAACAGCTATTAGTGACCATTATTTTTAAATTAGACGGCAATTGTTTTGTGAGAATCATCGATTAAACAAAAAATAAAATTTGCTAGAACAGTTTTATTTTTAAATAAAATATTTTTACTCATAATTTAATTTTTCAAAAATAACGCACCAATTACCTTGTTCATAAAATGATTCAACAATTTTAGTATTTGGAATTTTCTCGAATAAATTTTCCAATTCATTATTTTCAAAAACATGATAAAATCTTAAATAAACTTTCGATTCTTTATCTTGCGGCTTTGATTGTTCAGAAGCTTTTACTTCTTCGGCTTCCGTTTCCTTTTCATCTTTAACTTTTTTTCCAAGAGTTTTTTCATTGTAATGCCATGCAACAAAAACATCTTTTTTTTGAAATTCTTTTCCGAATGTATGAACGTTTGAATCTTTCTTTTCTTCGCTATCAGCTTCTGTTTTCGATTCAGTTATTGCTTGTTTCTTATCGTTTGACTTCTTTTGAGAAATGTAAAAGGACTCTTTGTTTTTATATTTTTGTTCTTTGGCCCAAACAGTTATTAATCCTCTACCACCAGGTCTCAAAACGCGTTTCATCTCATTTATTGCTTTTATTCGCCTTTCCTTAACGAAAAAAATAATTTAATAAAATTAAACTTTAAAGTCAATCATTATAAATAAGCTTTTAATTAATTAATGCCCTTGCAATACAATCTTATATTCTTTACTTCAATTCTTTTAGTAAATTTTAAAAGGAAAAAAAAAATTTCACTTAAAACTTGTCTACAGACAAACAATTCTTTATTCTTCACTATATTTGTTGCTCAAGAAAAGTTGGAGAAAAAAATCAACTTAATACATTTTGGATACATACAAAAAACACTACCGGGTTTAAAAACCCAATGGAATTTTTCGGCAGATAAATTTTTTTTAGGTTTTATTGCATTAAAAATTATAAAAAAGATTTTTTAATTAGACAAAATCTACAAACACCACCTATTGATGACCAACACACCCAATTTTTTTTTGCTTTTTCTAGTAGAGAATTCATTGGTGTAAGAATTCATTACATAAAACACCCTCTGGTTTTACTCGAGGCGTTTTTTTCCTGAGAAAAATTCATTAATCTAAAACGATCACTTTAATTTACATCCCTCCTGGATTTTTTCAAAAAAGCTTTAAAAATTGAAAGGGAATACAAGTTTAAAGGCTAATTGTTTATGAGAAATCCGAATTTGATCTTATTTTTTAACAAGCATTATTTATTTTACGAGAATAAAGATGCAACGTAACTTCAATTGAGGTTTTCAACCTCAGATTTTGGAATAATTTTTGTTAACTTTTAAAGAACAGTTTTTACTCGAAGTAAAAAAGTTATTCAGTCTTTGGTTCCAAAGAGGTCTTGTTTATCGAATTTACGACGTACCGTAGTGTCGCGAAATAGCCACCCGAGCATTTTTATAGACATATCTATAATACAATGGAAAGGAACTAAAGTTCTTTTATGGAATTTTTTTGGTTTTAAAAATTTTTTCAGTAAAGTGAGTAAATAAAAATTAATTTTTTTTTAAATTTTTCAAAAAACTCTGGTCTAATTCATAATACTGGATACTAAAATTTTCATAAGTAATACTGAGTAAAAGTAATACTGGACCCCAGACCGTGGTATTCTGTACAATCAAAAAAAAAACGATTTTATTAATTCCCTCAGGTTTTATAAATATATTTTAGCAAAATTCCGATGGTGGCTATTATGCGGCACTACTTGGCGAACTGATCGTATCGTATGCAGGACGGACAGTACTAACGATAGTAAGGTACTGTAGTACAGTAGAGTTCGTCCCGTATTATAATAAAGTTTTTTTAATATTACTAAAAAAGCTAAAAATAGAGGCTAATTCTTTGTTTTAATAATTTTTTTTTCGACTCTAAAATGTCCCCTTTTTTGAAAACTTCCATAATCCATTTATTTATATCGAGCAATAAAATTTTAAAAAAAAAGGACTAAAGAAGTTGTAAAACAAAATTAACAAAAAAAAAATTTTCACAATATTATTACCTCGGTTGACAGATGGTGAATTACAGCAATGCTAATAGCGTAATCAAAAAAATCCGTTTTGCCAGGTACCTTTAGACAATCACTTACAAAGCAATTAAAATTTCTTTCTTGACAAATTTTAATTAGGCCTTCGCTAAAATCACATCCAAATGTGTACAAGTCTTTTCTTAAATTCAAATATTTACCATTTCCGCAACCAATATCAATCATAAAACTAAACGGATCCATTGAGTTAATAAATCTAGCTACACCTGGCCAAGGCGAATGTCTCGTATGACTAAAATGATCAGCTATTTCATTATAAATTGATTGTACATGAGATTTTTCAAAATTTTTTGCCTCAACATCATTAGATGGAAGTATTAACTCAGGTTCTTCAATTTGATCCAAAGACTGGTTTTTCTGTTGTTGACTAGTCGGAATAACTTTACGAAATGTTAGAGAAATTCTTTTTTGGCGTTTTTCAACAATCAATTGACCATTTGAGTTTGTAATTAGATCATGTTTTCTTTCAGGTATTGAATGATTCCATTTATAACGAGATTCTCTCTTAAGTATTAACAAGCTATTAGGTTTAAGTAAAATTTTAACTAATTTTTTTGTTTGTTTTTGACGAAATTCCATCATAGCTGCTGACACTAAACTAAAAGAAATTATATAGTTATCAAAAGCGACAGTATTATCAATATGTGGACCTATTCCGTGACCAGGCTCATAATAATTAACTGTTAATTGATCTGGTTCGACATGAATTAAATTATCGTTAAGCATTTTATCAAATAAATCTTTCAAAATTTCGGGCATTTTATTTTCAGGATTAGTTAAGGGTTTAGTATCATCACAATTATTGGAACCATAACGAAATTCATAGCCGAAATGTTTTACTTTTCGTCTTTTCAAATCAGTTACTGTATTTTGATTTTCATCTTTATCTGTTAGAAAATCTATTATCTTTTTAGCGTATGAATCTTCAATATAATTTTCTAAATAAGTCAATCCGTCTGGTAAGTTTTCTACTTCTTCAAATTCTGAAAAACTAGCTGTTGATTCAGGAACTTAAATAATTATTAACAAAAAATTAATTTTTTTTTTTAAAAAAGAAAAAGATAAGATCTTTTTTATTATTGAAATATTAAATTCTTTAATTTTAACATTGAGTGCCCTTCGAAACAGAAAATTAAACTTTTAGCATTTTTTTTGTCACAGCATATTTTTGTCGTAGTATCGTTTGTTTTCAAACACTGGCATTTTAAAGTATTCACTGAAAAGGCTTAAAAAATGAAAAACTGATCCAAGAAAACATATTTAGACAAATGTGAATAAAATACAGATAGGTAAGATGCTTAGTTGTATGACCAAATGTGTTCAAATTGATTTTAAAATAAAACCTCTAAAAGTAAAAAAATTTATTTCAGAGTCCATGCTCTATTCTGTGAATGGTCAAATATGTGAAGCAAACTGATATACAGAACAAATTAAAAATTTCAGTAAATTTCTGAAATTGACATTCTGTTTAAGGAGTGGTTTAAAAGCATCTCAAGAGATTTTAAACAGTCCAACACTGTAAATTTTTAATGTGGATTTTAGATGTGGAATTCGCATTTATGTGTACCAAATGCGAAAAAAAAGAAATTAGACGTTTTTAAACTCAAATTACACATAAAAGTGAATAACTAACTCTTTTATGAGGAATTTTTCTTCAACATTTTAAAAATGCTTGCTTAGTTCGCATTTATGTGAACACGGTCCACACCTTTAGAAAATAAAAGAAATTTTTTTTTTACAAAAATGGTTATTTTATCCACATTAATGTAAATCATTTTCAAAGCCCAATAAAAATTAACTTTCACATTTATCAGAAAAATTTTGGATGTGAATTAAGTCAGCATTTTAAAAGAATATAAAAACAAAAAAATTCTCAAATTTTTTTAAAGTTGAAAATTTTCAAAAAAAAATGGTAAGTAAATTTTGTTTTATCTCAATATTCAAATCTAATTTTTTTTATAATTTACTCAGGTCCGAAGATATCAAATCGATGCTGAACTCATTTAGAATTAATGTAAAGCCTGAGAGAAGTCAATAAAAGTCTTAAGAAATTTAAATCTTATCGATATAAGCGATAATATTACGATGGGATGTCTAAATCTATTTTAATTTTTGAATTTTGATTCATTTTGAACTTTGATTAATATTAAAATCTAATTTTTTTTTTATTTAAGTCCGAAGATATCAAATCAATCCTTAGCTCATTTAGAATTGATACATGGAGAAGTCTATAGAAGTTTAACAATAATTTAAATGTCATCGATTTAAGTGATAACATTGCGATGTTTTGTAAACATCTTTGTTAATTTTTAAAATTTTAATTCTTTTTTTTAACCTTAATCGCTTACAATGTCTTTTTTTTTTTTTTAATTTAATTTTTTTTCCTTTAAAAGATTTTATTTTTTTAATTTTTTACTTTTAAAAGTTTAAAATTTTTTTTAAACATTTTATTTTTTTATTAATAAATTAATTTAATTTAAAAATTATCTTTTTTTGCTTAAATTTCCTAACAAATTTAGTAAATAAAAAATTCAAAGAAAGGTCAAAAAAGGTCAAGTGTGTAAATGGATTTTATTTATTACAGAAATATTTCAAATAAATGTGGATAGACTACACATTTATAAAGTATAATTATTTATACAAAATGTGGATTACTTACGCAAAAATGCGAAGTAACAATTCGCATAAATGTGCGTAACTAAAAAAACGGTTTTATGTGGATTGAATACGCACTATATTTTTACATTTAAATGTAGCAATACTTAAGAGGTATCAAAGACAATATTTTTTATTTTGTCTTTAACACCTCTTAAGCAAAAAATGTTTAAGACATTTTTCGAAAAACATGCTTAAGAGAATATTTTTTTCTTTAAGCTGTTTAAGATGTTTTAAGACATAGCTCGTGAGATGTTTAAGCAAGTCAAAAAGTTCAAGATAACCAAAAAAAAACGCTGTTTTTTATGTTCAAAAATAAACTTTCAAAAATTCTTATTTCAGTGCAGACAAACAAGTTTTCGAAAATTCAATATCAAAATTTCTGATCTAATTAGATAATAAAATGAATTAAGTTTACAGGGCATAAAAAAACCTTCAGATAAAAGAATCGAACTGATGGCATATCAAGATCATTTTTGCTAAATTTAAAAAAAAATTCTCCTAACATTATTTCCAATTTCAGCTTTTATAAAGTTTTTAGTTTAATATTTTTTTAAATACAATAAATCATTTCATAGCCTAAAATCCATTTAATAAAAATTTAAAAAGTTACCCTTATCTACTGGAAATAAATAAAAGCAAATAACTGTTTGATTATTAGTAGTAATAATTTGGGACTGTAAAGCATCTATAGCTTTTTGAGCCGACTTAGGATCCTCGAAAATTATAAATGAATAAGATTTCTTTTTTTGCATAACAGTATCGACTATTTTTCCAAAAGGAGAAAATTTTTCCTCTAAATAATCAGCTGATATGTTATTATCAAGACCACAATTTCCAACAAATAAGAACTTGGTACAAAAAAAAATTAAATTTTAAACAGCTTAATAATAACATTTTTTGGAAAGCTACTTGTGAATCACCATAAACACGGTTAATATTGTCAAGTTTCTTGATAACAGCTTCATATTTGTTCAATTTGTGTTCTAATTTTCGGTCTTTATAAGGGTTCTTTTTAGAACCAGAACTAGTCTCACTTATTTCCAACTCATTAAACTCTTCCGTAGTATCACTCATTCTAAGAATTAGACTATGCGCATATTTAATTTATTCGATTATAATCAGCTAGATTTCCAAGAAGTTAAGCTTGGTAAACATTCAGAAATTAGCGACTTACACTAGGTTTAATTTTTAAAAACAAGTAAAAAAAAAAGATTTAACAATTTTAAAAACTTTATTCAAAATTATTTCATTTTCTTTTGTTTTATTAAAGAATTTCTTAACGCCGTCTTGAAAAAAATATTTTTAAATTAGTAAGTTTTGAATTTAAGATAAAATAAGACTAGAATTACCTGTTTATCCTTGAATGAACGCTTATGCTTTTTATTCAATTTAGGACGAAGCATTTGAAAGCTTTTTGTTTTCAATTTTTCTTTATTAGTTTTGCCTAATTTGGAATCTTTAAAACGATGACCAAATTTATCACGACCTTCTCTTCCTTCCTAAAATTTTAATTTATTATTTAAAATTTGGTTTTAATTAAAAAATAAAAAAAAATGAGTCGAAAGTTACTTGAATTTTAGCAAGACGAGTCTCTTTATCATGAGCGCGCTTTTTGTTGATAAAGGTAATCGAAGACATTGGAACTAATCCATTGCTTGAAAAACAAATACATTAAAAAAAAACATCTTGAAAAAAAAAATTTTTTTAAATACTTTTTAAGTTTTTCTTCATCTTCGTCACTTTCCGAATCAATCTTAACATTTTTTCGTTTATTTTTTTTATCGAAGTTTTTATCAGTTAACTTTTTCTTCATTTGTTCGACACGGATTTTTTTAAACTCTTCTTGAGTCAAAATTCTTTCAGTGGATATTTTATGAGCCTTTTCTTCTTTTTCGGCAAGAGTTAATAATTTTTTTTCGCTATCTTGATTATTTACTTCGTCATCGTCTTCACCATCACTAGAGACGTCAATCCATTCTCCATCAGAATCCTCGTCTTCATCATCCTCACTATGCTTTCTCTTTTTAGGCTTATTTTCTTGTTCATCTTCCTCTTCGGAATCACTAGCCTCAACCCATTCATCATCTTCATCCTCATCATCAGAACCTTGTTTAATTTTAATTGTTTTTGAAGATTCCTTTTTTTCCTCTGAATCACTCAGATCTATTATCTCAGCACCCGGTATAAAGCTCTTAGCATCAAGCTCACCATATTGTTTTATCTTAGCACTTTCAATTATTGTTTCCTCAGTTGGTTTTCCTCTCATATTACGATGTAACATTTGAGGATTCTTTTCTCTAAACAATTGAATTAACGATTTAGCAGCGAAAGAGACAGCTTTGTCTTTATATGTTCTGTATTGAACTAAATCTCCTAAAAGATCTTCATTCATAGCCAGTGGACATCGACCACAGATCTCTCTAATTGAATTTAAACCCACTGCAATTACTTCACTGCTATTTCTTTCCGTTATAAAATTGTTAGCTATTGCCATCAAAACAGGCTCAACTGTCTGAAAAGAAAGTTGACTTAAAACTAGACACAAAAAAATTTATTTAATGAAAACTTACATCTGGTGGAGTTAAATCATGTGATGAAATGGCTGAAAACCATAAAATTTTTGTAACCTCTAAAAAGATTAAAAATTAAAATTCATTAAAATTTAATTTAAACTGTTTATAAGAATTATAAGACTTCTTGTCTTAATTCTAAGCTTTATAATTAAGATAAAACTTCTCGGAGAAGTTTTTGTAATCAAGAATTAATTGATTTTGATGATTTAACAATCAACCTAAAAAGAATGCCGAATTTCAATTCAAAGTTCTTTGACTTTAAAAATGTATTTCATTTTTTACGTTTTCCTTAACAATAAAAATATGTTAAAAAAGTTTCTTTTATCCTTTAAAACTTTTAAATTGGAAAGGCAAAAAGAGATACAAAAGCTTCTAGGGTTGTGTTTCTGGAAATTCTATTAAACGAAAAGCTCTTGAATTTTCCAAAAGAGACTGATTTCAAAGCTTCTGACGGTTGTTTTCTTCGAAGTAACAATTTTGTGTTACGGCGAATAGAACTTCATTGGCGGAAAATTCGATAGAAATGATCAATAAATTTTTATCTAAATGTGCAGATAAAACATATGGTCTCGATAGATGAAACATACATTTATTTAGACTCTCTAAGTAAATTCTAAATAAGTCTAATTATAATTTTTTTTTGTTAATTAACGAATTATTTTTAGATAACTACACATTTGAGACTTGTGGTACCACTCGTGTAGTTGCAAATACTTCTGGGATTGAAAAGAAAATATTGGCTTTATTGTTTGGTGAGTCTTCAAGATGATCAAAGCTTCCTTTAGTAATTGAACCCACTTCAAATGTTGTAGTTGTCTACAAACCAACAGCTACATTTGATGCAGCGAAAGTTAAAACAGACTTCATCCTTATCCAAAGGAGTTAATTAGCTTCAATAATGCACAAAGATAAAAAAACACGTAAAGTCAATAAATACATAAAGTCAAATTAACGAAATTTTTGAAAGTGTAGTGAAGGATGAGTAATAAACTTATATATCTCGATAAAAAGATGATAAAATTTGACTCTTTACAAATTTCATTACATGGTTATATTTATGTATTTCAAATCACTATATAAAAACAAAAGATAAAAAAAAAGTACCTCTTTGATGTGGATTCAAAAAACGAATCAAAAATTGATGAAAATTCATAATGAACAATTGATGAATACCAATAAGTCTTGAAATTAGATCCAAAATAGATACTTTAATTTCAAAACCTTCATTGGTTGTTTCGACTAATTTGAATAATTTTTCAGCAAAGTCTTGAGGATCATAGATTAAATTCAATCCACTAAAATGCGGAATGCCATTTTTCTTTTTATTCTTTTTCTTATCTTTTTTCATTGACTTTATAGCTCGGTCAGTTCGTTTTTGACGCGATTTCGTCTTTTTGCCAACACGTAAACTTAACAAAACTTGTTGTTGAGTTTTTTCATCCTCAAAAAATAAAAATTAATTAATTTCTATTCAATTTTTTAAGCTTAAAAATTTACTTCTGAATCAGATTCGTCTTCAGAGTCTTGTTCAACATCTTTACCAGCAAAAAATTGTAAAGCCAAAGCTAATACTTTAGTTATTTTAGAAAAACAACATTGAGCAATGACATTAACTGTTTTAGCATCATTCCAAATTTGTTTTTTATAAAGCTCAACCAATAGACTCTGAGTTTAAATTTAAATTCAACTTAATTAATCACAATACTAAGAGAAAAATAAATTCTTACCAATGCATATTTGGCTACTAAAGGGTGATTTTCTTTAGTTAGTGTAAAAACGTATTGCTGAACTTGCTAGATAAAAAAAGAAAAGGATCGAATCAACACTCAAAAAATATTGATTGAAATTTTTCGAAAATTACTGTGCAAAGTTTATAATTTTTAAGTTTCATTTTAATTCTCTTGACATCGTTCAGCATATGTTCAAATAGAGTTTTTCTTAATTGTTTATCTTGGCACTTAATAAGCGTGAAAAAAATTTCAAATAATGGCTTTGGTTCAATCAAATTTTTGCCTCTTAATAACATAAGACATTTACAGAAGGTCTAAAATTAAAAAAAAAATCTTAGAAATTTTTTAATTTAAAAGCGCTTAGTCTATTAAAAATTTACTAGTCTCATATCTGGATTAAGAACAGTTGAATAACGCTTCAAAATGTCGATTAATTGTTGTGGAAATTGTTTGAGTTCTTCTGGAAAACAATGTGAAACATGAGCTAAAAATAAAGCCAAATCAGCTAGTTGTTTATTTTGCTTGGCTGGTTTCATTAAATAAGCTTGTAAAGTTGATTCATAGTTCAAGTAAGTTTGAGCAAACTTAAAAAAATAAATAAATAAAACGTTAGTATTTAGGCAAGTGGAGAAGCTTTTAAAGTTTAAACCAACTTCATCTTTATAAGAAGTGGGATCCCTTTTGATGTGATTTTGAAGTTGTAATAAATTTGTTGCAAAATGATTTTTGGTACTGGAAGACATTATTCCTAGAGTCCTAAAGGTAGAAAAAAAGATATCTCAAAAATTAAAATAAATTTTCTTATTTGAATTTCAAATTAAATTCTTAATAAAAAAGCATATATGAATTTGAAATTTTTTTTTGAAACATGCGCTTTTAATTGCAAATTATTTATTTCAAAAAATTATAATTTACGTTTTTTATAGTATGAAAAGTTTGTCTTGAAGTATTTAAATAAATATGGTATAAAAAATACTAATACTGGCAATCGAACAATTTTTATTACCAGTTAATAAATTTTTGAATTAAGTTTACAACTTGAAAAAAGTTTTTCAAATTCATATTTATTAATAGAAAGTTTTATTTTAGAGTGTTTTTTCAAAATATTTTAACCTTCTATAAGATATCGTATAACTTTAAATAACTAATTACGATATCTTATTTGAAATTAATGTCTCAAAGTTGTAAGTAGAATCATCATTTTTGGGCAACAAGCCCTTTACATGCGATTTTTTCATTCGTTGAAAATTATTAGTAAAATCTAAAATTCAAATTTTAGTACATCTAAAACCCTTTTATGGAAGAATAAATATTATATTAACTATATATTATAAAACTAGCTTGTTTTATTCTTCTTTCTCAGCTCGTCCTAAAATTTTTCTTTCTTATTCTCTGAAAAAATCGATTGGAAATCATTTGAGTTAGAGAAACAATCGATCGTATCCTTGAACTAATCTAGTGTTGTCCGATGCCCTTACGGCTCATGGTACGATACTTTTTCTAAAAAGCCATGAATGTTGTAACTGACTTGGCTTTCAATGAATATTGTAACTGACTAGACTTTTTAAGGGTAATGGTAATGGTAATGGTAATGGTTGGGTAACGGTAATGGTTGGGTAACGGTAATGGTTGGGTAACGGTAATGGTTGGGTAACGGTAATGGTAACGGTAACGGTAATGGTAATGGTAACGGGAATGGGTAATGGTAATGGTTGGGTAACGGTAATGGTTGGGTAACGGTAATGGTTGGGTAACGGTAATGGTTGGGTAACGGTAATGGTAACGGTAACGGTAATGGTAATGGTAACGGGAATGGGTAATGGTAATGGTACGGTAATGGTAATGCCACTTTTTCGAGGCAAGTGCTGTATTAAGTGTATTAATATTCATGTCACATGTTTGGTTTGTTGCAAATGTATAAAACTGACTATATTTTGGTTATTAGAAAATTATCGATTACGAATTATGTCTAAAGAATACGGAGAAAGCGAGGTAAAAAATCGATTTTTTTTTTTCAAATATAATAAAAGATTTTGATAAGCTTGAGCGAAAAATGTTATAATTTTCTAAATCTGAAAACCAGTTCAAAAATTATGGTAGTTTAAACATAACGTAATTGCTCGATTTTTATGACATGACATAAAAGGAAGGTATTCGGTTTTTATGACATGGTATTATAACATTAAAAAGATTACACAGTGACATGTCACTATTTTTGATAATGACATGTCTCAAAAATCGAGCACTTACGTTATGACAAACATGCGTTTTTCAGTAAATTTTAAACAAAATCAAGTCATAATACTAACAAAATGTTGAGAATTGAAATATAAATCAAAAATTTTGATCTACAAAATTTATGGATTTTTTTTTAAAGGTTTACTAGGAAAAATTAAAGTGATGATAGTTAAGGAAAATTAGCAAACTATATCCTGCCTAATTTTCTATTTAGTAAATAAACAAACTTCTAATGATCATATATTCAGACAATCTAGAAATCATCGTCTAATTTTTGATCGAATAAAAGTCAATGTCAGACTGCGAACTAAATCAAAATTAAAAAAGAAATATATTAAAAATGAACAAAAAATCGACTCTTAATTATTCGTATTTTTTTCAGCTTCAATAAACTTTATTTACTTTTTAAATAATTCCATAATTGTCATCCTTTAACACTTTCCAAAATTAATACATATTCAAGGATATTTTATTTAATTTAATAAGGTCATAAATAAGACTTGATATAAAAATGTCATCGAGACGCAAGACCTTATTAGGAAATGAGCTCCCTCAATTTGAAGAAGTTGCTGAAGTCGACGATGTTGCCGAAAAGAGGCGACGTTTATCAAGTAAAAATCTATTTTTTTATAAATTCTATTTCTCATTATTTTAAGCATTTGTTTAAAGTTCACCAAAACGATGGTTCTGCTAGTTTGCAAAGAAAAAACAGAATCATTCAAGAAAAGTATAATTTATTTATAAAAATTTGGAAAATTTTTTTTTTTAATTTTGGCTTCATTCTAGTGGAGATCTTCAGAAAAGTACTCTGAACGGATCAACAAGACAAGCTTCTGTCGTTCAACAACCTAAACCATCTAATGAACAATTATCTTGTTTATACAATAATTGCGTTAAACTTCTAAATGAAAATGTAAATATTTAATTACCAGTGTTGTACAGTTAAATTTATAAAATAACATTATTTTATTGATAGAAAATCAATGCCAAAAATGCATTTCAGCTTAAATTGATAGACTATATGTCGGATATTGTATTAAATAAAGAAATAAGTGGAGGAGTCACCAATTTTCAAGTATTTTTTGATACAAAAAAGAATTTTAATTATTTTTCTAAAAAAATGTTTAAATTCAGGTAGTAGGTTGTACAATTGATGTAGGAACTAAAATTTATGCTGCCAGAGTCGATGCTCTACATCAAAATACTTATCAGATGTTAGATGGTATTCGACGAACAGGAAATGGTGATGAAATGAATCAGACTGGGGTAAATGAAGGAGAAAATGATTTTGATAATGGTAATGATGAGAATAATAATGGTGAGGATGATCAACAAAATAAAAAGAATAAAGCTAAAAAAAAGAGAATGAAAAAAAGTTCACAAATTGTTGAAAATTTAGAAAGTATAACTGCAAAAATTCGTGATGACTTTCAAGATGTAAATATTTTTTTTATTAAAAAAACTAAAAAAGATATTTTATAATTGGGTACAAAGTAATTGTTGACATTAAACCATAAATAACACTATAATATAATTTCTTCATCGTGACCAAAATAGTATATTTATTGCCAAACTAGTATATTTTTTTTTTCGTAGATCTGAACGAGCTTTCTTTTAGTCAAGTTTTGAGTTTAAATAAAACTCAAATTTTAATTCTATTTATTATTTTGTTTTTGAATACAATTAACCTCCCACTTTGGGAAAGGAAATACAATTTAAAGTAGCGTTTCTTCGGCTATAAGCTGGTTTAGGTACGTGTTTTACTCAATATAACACCAGGAGATAATTTAGGAACTCATTTGAAATTGTTCTTTTGACTCTGATAAGATTTGTCCTTTCGACCTTTTGCTTGAAAGTCCGTGACGTTACCAACTGAGTTATCTCTTTCCATAAATATAATTCCGAGACAGCCTAGAAAATATAAACTTCAACGTGGCCTATAACAATATTGTTTCAGTGTCTAAAAAAGTTGAATTCTATTAAAAAACCTAAACTCTTTGCCAAAGAGATGTGAGCTAGGAAAATAGAAACATAAAAATTAATTTGTTCCTTACTTAAAATTATCCCGCCTGTTTACTTTTTAATTTATTATAGCGACATTTTCAACCAATAAAAAAAAAATAAGTCTTATGGTTGGCATATACAGTAAGGGACATTCACAGATGCACTTCATTTATGTTCATGAACGTTGATGAAACTTCCCATCGAACTTAAATTCCCAACGCTTCCTTTGAATTCCCGCGAATTCGCCACAGTTAAAAACGGATTAGAAAAAAATTTAGGTGAATTCAGGGGAATTCGCAGGAAGCGTTGAAAGTGTCGCGAATTTAAGTTTGCGGTTCGCGCTTCATGAAGTGCACCTGTGAATGTCCCTTACTGTAAGGCCTATCGAAATTATGCTTTTTTTTCTTGTTTAAATATTGTCTAAAAATTATTTTTTGGATCTGAAACTCTCCTGCGATCCCTAAAAATTAGATGGAAAAATTTTGGTAAAACCGTGAAAATATACTTTAAATCTAAGCAATTTTATTTTCGGTAAGAAAAATATTTAGTGAAAAAGTGAATACTTAACCTACTTAGACATGTTTCCATAGCAATATATTTAGTAGCCAAAGTTCCTTCCTATTTAAACTACGATTCCAACTTAGCTAGACCAAAGTTTTATTTCTATAGATACTAAACTCGTTACTGTACTATAATATTGGCCATTCACAACTTCCATTTGTGAAGCAAAAAAGTTTGTTCATGAAAATTCATGAAAGCTCGGCATGTTAAAGTTTTTTATTTTTTGTTTTTTTTGACCGAAAAAATCACTCTGCAAAGCTTTTAAAGCTACTTTTAGCGATAAAAAATTTTTGCCTACTGCAACAAAATTTGCTGCACCTTTTGGCCAAGTCTGCAAAAATTTGTGCAATTTTAATTGCGTATTTAATTTAGGTTTTTTTAATGCTGTGCAAATTTGCAGGAAAAATATTTTAATTGCAAAATTGCAAAAATCTATTAATTAGCTGCAAATATGCGCACTTTCTAAAAAGAGCCAATAATTTAAATACGCAATTAAAATTGCACAAATTTTTGCAGACTTGGCCAAAAGGTGCAGCAAATTTTGTTGCAGTAGGCAAAAATTTTTTATCGCTAAAAGTAGCTTTAAAAGCTTTGCAGAGTGATTTTTTCGGTCAAAAAAAACAAAAAATAAAAAACTTTAACATGCCGAGCTTTCATGAACTTGAGTTGTATTCTTTTTTTTATACAATTATTCTGAAATAAAAATATCTTTTTTTTAAAATTAGACTAACGAGCTAACTAATTAAAATTTATTATTTCAAAGGAAGATTTGTATTTTTCAAAAGTATCAACATGTATTGAGAGTGAAGGTATTGGTGGTATGCTCTTTAACAAGCTTCACTTTAAAGATGACACTTATGAAATAGTCATAAATAAAGAGGAAAAAATCTATAGTACTCGAGATCAACCAGTTGAAAGTATCGAATTGTTTATGAAAGATTTTGTCCAATATCATAAAGCAAAAAATCTTGATTTCAAAGCTCCTAAACTGTGCTCTGATTTTTCCAATTTTCGTTATATCGGCTGGAATTTGGAAAAAGAAGACGAAATAAGTAAATTAGTACAAAGTATGATCACTGCTGAAAATGAAAATCTAGAAGCTCATAGATTCGATGCTAATAACCGAAATGCTTTAAATCTATCTGATAATGCTGCTATTGATCATTATGACGATGAGTATCTAAATAATGACGTTGATGTTGATCCAGATATTGAAAATTTAAATGGACCTGATTTTAATACCACTGAGAATAACCGTGCTACAAGTATACACCAATCGGGCATGGAAGTCTTTGATAAAATTGACGATATTAGATCGCTGAATTCTCTTAATTCAATCGCTGATTTAACCACTTTAATTTCAAATTCACCATCTGATTATTCTTATTTTAATTTTGAGAAACTAAAATTACATGATTTGCCGCGTCATTTAAAACGTATGGCCTTACAAATTCAAAATAATAAAACATCTGATTCACAGAGTACTACTTCGAATTCTAAATTGGTTAAAAGTGGTACAGTACGTAGTAAAAAAGAAGCGCCCAAACTTGATTTCTCAATTTTTACAGATTTAAGTAAAAATTTTAAAATAACAAAAAAATGTATATATCTATGTGATCGAACTTTGGAAAAGCGAAGCGAAAAAGCACTCTGGTTTGAAACAGAGCGTCAATATGATTTCAATTCTAAAAATATGTTTAAAGCTTATAGGAAATTAACTATGGCTAAAATTTATACAGATGTTGATCAAGTTGATAATTTATTAGGCAATGATGATATTGAAATTGGTAAATGTAGAAAAGGAACTGTTGCTGATGATGATGATGGTCATCCAGGAGGAATTGATGATGACTTCGAAATGCCTTGTACAGCTCAAACGAATGAGCCATTTTTTTCACAAAATGGTCATGAATTTGTTCAAACACAAGCTGTTGATGTTGGAATGGATCTTCAGCAACAAGAAATGGGCACTCTGCCTGTTTTTGATGCTGATAATCTCATACAAGCGCCACTCCAAGTAAATGCTCTTAATATTGAGTATGCTAAGACATCGAAAAATATAGATGTACGTCGATTAAAACAAGTTATTTGGTCTCTGTTGTTAGCAACTGATGAAAAAGTATACCAAATTTTGTTTTTTATTTATAAACCTCTTAAATTTTTTTAAAAATTTTTCCATTATGCAGAAACAGTATTCCTTTAAATTTTTTTAAATTTGAAGGCTAATATTTCTTAAAGGGCTTTTCTTTTAGATTTTAAATTTAAGCTATTTTAGAAACTAAAATAAGTAATCAAAGGTCCAAAACTAAACGTATAGGGTAAGCTTATAAACATAATAAGGATACGGGACAATTCGAATAAACAATAAAAAAAATAATTTTTTCTACTTTTTCCAATACTTTTTGAAGAACTGATTACCAAAATCTAAATACTCTTTCAAAACTTATACAAAGTTTGAGATAACTTTAATTCAGCATAACTTGGTCATTTCTCAAACCAATTTTTTTTAAATTTTTATCAAAATGTTCGAGATTAAATGAAAAATTTCTAAAAATTCGTTTTTTTAAAAAAACGAACCACTCTCATTTTAGACTCCAACCACCCCTTTGATCATCGAAAGGTCCACCTGGAAAAAAAATAGTGTCTTAAACATATTAAAAAATTGGGATTTAGTAATTCTTGCTTCAAAAATAGTTTACATTTTTTTAATTTTTTTGTTGAGAAAAAAATTTCTCAACAATTTTGGAATACATACTTAAGAAAGGCCATTATAAATCAAATTATCAATAATTATTAAGAAAAAAATTATTTCGAATCGGATTTTATATCCTCAATTTGAATTATATATAAGTCTTTATCATTTAAGAATTCTCGCAAGACGAAGTGCCTCAATGCGCATAACATAATACTTAAGACTTTTTTTAAGGTAAATTAATGGTGATTTAGCATTCTTTTAGATGATTATCTTTCTCCCATGATAATCGGCATTATCATTAAATCATCAGGTTTTTAATTAAAAAATAAATTTATGGGGATAATTTGGTTTCTAGAATTTGGAAAAATAATTAAAAAAAATATATAAAGTATTATGTAATGGACATTAAAATACATTGTAATGCGAAAATTCCTAAATGACTATCATTATATGGCTTTGATTGTTTCTTACTTATTGCTGACTATTTTGACTTAACAGGAAAACAATGACGAATCAATTTCAGCTGAAAAATCAAAACAAACTTATAATATAAAAGCATCACTAAAAGACATCTATCATCAATTAAAACCACCATACATTACACAAAAAGTTTACGATGATTTATCAATTTGCATTGTATTTCAGATGCTTTTATTTTTAGCCAACGAACACGTAAGTTCTCAAACAAAAAAAAACATTCTAAAAGTAAAATTTAAAATACATCCTTTTTTTAAGAACTTATTGTTGAAAAATGATCCGATCGGCTCAGATGTGATCATTACCAATTACTAAAAATGTCAAAGTTATACAAGTCTATGTAAATTTTAATGAAATGAATCGCCTTGTTAAAATAACAATTTTAATAAGCAGAATTTAATTTTTTGTAAATTTTATCGAAAATTTTGTGATTACAAATATTTGTAAAAAAACTCTCTTTTTTTTGTTGCATGTGTATCTGTAAATAAAACTAAGTCTGCTATGAGATTTTTTTTAAGCTTTGTAATAAAATTTTGAAGAAAAAATATTTTCTTTAATTTTAAAATATAAAAATTTGTTAAAAAATTAACTTTCATTAATTCGCGATATATATGTATCAATCATACAATGAAACAATTTGAAACATTTTAAATAAATTTTTTTGTAGCAGTTTTTTTTTATTTTATTTTTCAAATTCATTAACCAGAAATCTAAAGCATATCCTGAAATTCGAAAAAAAAATTCAAGATTGCTCTAATAGAATATTAAACTAACTAGGAAGTGTTTTTTTAGTTTAAGACTTTGAGCGTAATTGTCACATTACGTAAAATTTCAACAGAAAATTTCTAGCTTATGTAAATATTCACTCTTCACTAAAATGTCACTTTTCTACTTTTTCTTGCTTGTTATGCAAACAACTATGGCTCTGCAAAGCCTTTAAAATACTATTGTCAACATATGTAATAATGATATAATGAAATAAATTTTATGCCAGTATACTGAAGCGGTAGAACATATCACTGAAAAAAATTAATCAGTGGAAAAAAGTCCACCGTATCCACCGTTTTCGGGGAAAAAGTGTCCGTCACGATTTTGTGAGTGATTTTTTTTTTCCAAAAAGCATATCAAATAAAAGGCTATTACTAAAACACAGATCTCTGTTTTTTTTTGAAAAAACTGACCACTATTTTTTTTTTCAACAAAATTTTATACCAACTCCGGTCGGTCAAAGGTCTGTAGAGAATTTTGAGAGCTTTCAGAAAAAATTATATGGGTTATTCGCAAAAAACTAATTAATTCAACATGGCATGAAAAACCATATAAAAAAGTATTTTATGCTGAATCGGAATTTTTTTTTAGATTCAGGAGTATAAAATTTATGTTTAGCTTCAAAAATCTTTCTCCTAATAGCTTTATAAGGTTTTTATTCTTTGTTTTAGACTTTTTAAAATTTACACTAAAAACATTAAAATTTGACGAATTTAGTTTAGTGTGTTATTCAGGAAATATTGTTATTTTTCCTTATAAAAAACTTATTGTTTTTCAAATTACGATTTGAATTTAAACACATTAAAAAATTTTATCATCCTATTTCGGTTTCTATTTCGAAATAATAAATTTCTATTGTTTTTCGCGAATCATCTAATTTTTAGATCTATCGAATTTTTTATTTTTCTAAAAATAAATTTAGCCGATTCTCTAAGTAATATTAAGTGACCGGAGTTATTTTGTTCTGTGGTTTTCAGTAAAACTAGCGATCAGTTTTTTGAAAATTCGAATTTTGTCGTTTATGGTGAATAACTTTTTAAAAACTCGTCGGGAAAAGTTGAAAATAATTTTTTCTGAAAGCTCTCAAAATTCTCTACAGACTTTTGACCGACCGGAGTTGGTATAAAATTTTGTTGAAGAAAAAATAGTGGTCAGTTTTTTCAAAAAAAACAGAGATCTGCATTTTAGTAATAGCCAAATAAAAAAGATTTTGAATAAGAAAATAAAATTTTATTTAGGTTAAAATCACTCGATAAAAAGAATTTATTAGAGATCCCTTTTGAGTGTTTATTATATAAAGAATTAGTTTCCAAAGATAATTTCTGAAGGATATGTAAGAAATATATAATTTAAGATCTCGGTTTATTAATTGATTCGGGTAGCGTTGGTGACTGTCAGTGCGGTCAACTTGAAGTCATTGAGTTGAGCAGCGGTCATTCGGTGCTCAACGAATTTTAAGATGAATACCAGGTCTAATAATTTATTGGTTTACACAATCCTAAGGGAGCTATAGATTAGGAGATAAATGCCTTGATCATCCTTTTGTATTACAGCCGTGAGCTGTTCGTGGGCAGTTGCCAACACTAAATTCGGTTGTTGTTTTTTTTCTATGCTTAACTGACATCCTTGACTCAACTTAATTCGATAATTAAATCAAATTCATACTAAGTTACTGGGAAAATGCGGACATTATTAAGTATTAAAGAATAGAAAGCTAATCTTGGCGGTAGTTGATAAAAACTTATTGTTTAATTTTTAATCAATTAACCTGTAAAATAAATTAAGCTTATGGAAACAAAAATTTTATTGAGCTATTTTTTAACTAATTCATTTTTTTAATTAATTCACTTTTTAATGAATTGGTCTCCTGAAATTTCGAATAAACGGAAAATTAAATAAGTCCATTCTTATTATAATATTCGACAAATAATATTAACATTTTTATTACTCCCAAGAAAATCCTATTTTTTTTCTGAATTTAATATCTTTTTTGCACTCCTTTTATGTTGATAAATTAATTATAATTCAATGAAAAACCTTGTCTATAAATAGCAAATCAACTCTAGTTTTTGACATTGTTTAATTACAAAAATATTTATCAAATTTAAAATGAGTCAAAATCGAGATTCACAAAGATTCATTAAGCAAAAACGTGATCGACCTGTCTCCCAGAAAATCTTGAACGAAATAAATACAAATGCCGAGGCGAATTTATTTTTAAATGGATCCAACAAAAAGAAAATGAGCTTGTGTCACAAGAAAAGTAAAAAAAGCTTTGACGATTCAAGTATCTGTAAAATTTGTGAAAGAGATGATGGTGACTTAATTTGCAAAAACTGTGGTCATATGTGGAAGGTGAGTTATTGGAAATTTCTTTTTGAATATTAACAAAAATAATACTTTTTAAAATTAAAGGGAAGACAAAGAATAAAATGTTCAACGCACAAAAATACTTTATTTTTAATGGATTTTGTTTTTTGCCCAAAATGCCTAACTGATGACATTAAAGAATTAGAATTGGAATAATTTTATTTTTTTAATTACTTAAGCCATTGTATTTTAAAAATTTATAATATAAATAATTTTTTTTACTAATAAAATTTGACATACAAAAAAATTAATTTTTTTTCAAATTTCTTATAATATCACACTGTAAATTTAATCATGAATGAATGCATAACAATTTCTTTATTTATATGGATTAGCATTTACACAATATTCGGTCGAGCCAGTAGCGGATAATGACTTCGGTAACTGGAGGTAGCAGCAGGAATTGGTAGGGTCCACGAAAATATAACTAAAATTAAATGTAGTAAATGACGAATATATTTCAACAAAAGCATCTTTTTCGATCTTAAAGATATGTTTTAAAATTAAAACGACAATCAATGTTTAATGTCATGGCAATAAAATCGAAGAAAATATTTAAAAAATTTTTATTTAGCGATCTTATAAGCTAGGATAAGATTTACCGTAATGCCTTGCTATTTCTGGCGGCATTTAAACTCGAAATTTCGAATTTATGCCTACGCAATAAACACGTAAAAACGATTTTTTTTTAGAAAAGTGATAAATGCGGCATTTATTATCGAAATTTTGAAAATAAGCATGGCATTTAAACCCAAAAAAGAGTGAAAAAAATAAAAAATTTTATTGAATTTTTTAATTAATTATTTTATTTATCTTTAAATACACCATTAATGCTGCATTTAATCCGAAAGAATTTAACTTTAGATGCAAGGCATTACGGTAAGATCCTAAAGATAATCTTACCATATGATAACTCAAGATAAAATTAGAAAAACGTTCTAAAACTTAGGATTATTAAATCTAAAGGTACAGTACGGTGGTACGGTACGACATAAAATTGATAGGAAAGCAGGATCAGTATTAAATTTAATCTAATAATGAAAGTTTGTCATTAAAATTTAAATTGAACATTTCTTCAAATAATTTAAAAAACCTTATTTATTGATTTCGACCAAAAAATTTTTAATTCTAAATTTTCTATTTAGAAGTTTGAATGAATGCTTTAAAATTATTTAAGAAATATTCTACTTGAATGGTATGACATAAAAAGAGAATATTATTTAGGGCGTGTTTGTTCTAAAATATTTGAATTGCATCAAATTTTATGCAAGAAATAATTCATTAACTGAAGCTTTCTATTGAAGCACATTTGTGAATCCATAGTCCAACTTAAAAATTAGATTTTTCCAAAAAACTACTTATCTGAATATTTTCTCAACTCTTTTTACTTAGTAATTTATAATTTTTTTTTCTTATCAAAATGAACAAGCTCGCTAAATTTTTTATCTAAAATATTTTGTTTGTTATAAATGATTTTAAATGCATTTTGATAAGTAAAAAATGAAATAAACATTTGACCAACTTGACCTAACCTGTAGTAATTAATGACCAAGTTTTAAAAAAAATAAAATATTTGCGCTGAAAAGTTATACCTTTACAAAATTTAAATGATAAAATTAGCATAATAATTTGAAAACACCCTTTTATTAAATTTAATTTTGAAAGCTATACTTTTATTTCAAATGTTGTTTTCTTTTTTTTTCTGCTTCAAACTATTTTGAAAATATTTAAATAGATCAAAAAATTTTTAATTTTATTTTTAGAAGATTTCGAAAATGTTCAAGAACTTAGTTCACCATAAAAATTTTCTACAAATTGCAACAAATTTGGAAAGAAATTGTAAATTTTAGAACTATTAGGTTTTTAATTTTTTAAATTGTAATGTTTCTGCGTATTTAAGATGCTACTACATCTAGAATTAAAGTTGTCAATCCTGTTGTTGATCTAGATGGTGATGAAATGACCAGAATAATTTGGGCTAAGATAAAGGAACAGGTAACCAAATGAACTTTTTATCATTCATTTATCTTAAATTTGAGTTTTTAATTCATCCATTCTTTTAGCTTATTTTTCCCTATTTGGATTTAGAAACCAAATATTTTGATTTGGGATTACCTTATCGAGATCAAACTAACGATCAAGTAACTATTGACGCTGCTGAAGCAATCAAAAAGTACAACGTTGGTATTAAGTGTGCAACTATTACTCCCGATGAGGCAAGAGTCAAAGGTAATTAATTTAAAAAAATTAGAAAAATTAAAAAAAAAAATAATCTTAATCAAAAAAAAAAGAGTTTAATCTTAAAAAAATGTGGTTGAGTCCAAATGGAACTATTAGAAATATTTTAGGTGGTACTGTCTTTAGGGAACCAATTATATGTAAGAATATTCCTTTACTTGTAACTGGTTGGAAACTACCAATTGTCGTAGGAAGACACGCATTCGGTGATCAAGTAATTATCTTAAATAATTCACAAAAATTAAGAATAATTTAATTAAAATTCATAGTACAAAGCCACTGATCTAGTAGTCAAAGGACCAGGAAAGCTTACCTTAACTTATGAACCAGCTGATGGAAGTGGAACACAAGAGTATACTGTCTTTAATTTTAAAGGCCCAGGTGTTGCTCTAGGAATGTATAACACTGACGAGGTAGCTTTTTTTTATGCTTATTTTATTCTCTAAATTTCTAGATAACAAATATATGTATGTTAGAACACTAGAATTTAATTTTAAAAACAGCAAACTGAATAAACTCGCTGACTAAACCTCTAAACGATCAAATAATAAGGATTTTGACAATTCCTATGATTCTATTAGGAATTTTTTAATTTTGAGGTGTCACGAATAGACTTTTTGACGAAAAACAAAAAAAAAAATTTTTAGCCTAATATTTGAATTTAAGTCAATAATTGGTTTTGCTCACAGTTGCTTCCAATATGCCATAATGAAAAAATATCCACTCTACTTGTCTACTAAAAATACAATTTTGAAAAAATATGATGGAAGATTCAAGGATATTTTCGAGAACATTTTTAACGAGTAATTTACATTAAAAAAATTCTCACCGTGGACTCTTTCTAAATAACTTTAATGGAGACCAATAGGCTTTTCATTAGAGTTGTAGCCGAGAGTCTAACTTTTACTGAAATTATTATTAAAAAATAAAATTTTCAGACACTATAAGCCTGAATTTGATAAACTCAAAATCTGGTATGAACATCGTTTAATTGATGATATGGTTGCACAAATGCTTAAATCAGAAGGTGGTTTTGTATGGGCTTGTAAAAATTATGATGGTGATGTTCAATCAGACATAGTTGCTCAAGGTTATGGATCGTTAGGTTTGATGACATCAGTCTTGGTTTGTCCAGATGGTAAAACTATTGAGTCCGAGGCCGCTCATGGTACAGTTACTCGTCATTTTAGAGAACATCAAAAAGGAAGAGAAACAAGTACAAATCCAGTAGCAAGTATTTTTGCATGGACTCGTGGTTTAGAACACCGTGGTAAATTAGATGGTAATCAAGAATTAATTAGATGGTCACATTTGTTGGAAAAAGCTTGTATTGATACTATTGATTCTGGTAAAATGACTAAAGATTTAGCTGGATGTATTCATGGTATTAAGAAGTAAGTATTTCTAATAGAATACTTTTAATTTTAATATCAAGAATTAAAAATCAATCTTTAAGTGTCAAACCTGGTATGTATTTGAATACAAATGACTTTTTGAGTGCTATCAATGAAACGTTTCAAAGATCATTAAAATCACAATAATTTTATTATTTAGCTTTGTCAAAGATATTTGGATTATTCTTTAGTATATTTTGATTTTTTTTCTCTGATGTTGTAAAACAAAAATTGAGTCTTAATTCTTTTAATTTTGAATAATTAAATTTTCGATTCGAATAAATTTTTTTCGTCATATTATACCTTTTAATTATACGACATTTTACGTGAATTTTAGTGAATTCTTTGGAGTACACCATCTTATCAAATTCTACCAAGTTCCGATCATATTGGATCCCCATTCGTATACATTAAAAGAAATATATCATAATAATATATTTGAAAATAATTTAAAAGCTCGTAAAATTTTGACCAAAAAATTGAGCCTGGTTTGATTGGATTTTTATTTTGACTTGCTAATAAAAATTCTCGATTTAAAAACGAATGAATATCCCCATTTTATACGCGTGACTTCTATTAGCATTTCAATTATTTTTATTCTGTTCTAATCTAAAATAACGAAATATCCAATTTTGTAAAAAAAATGTGGTTATTTATAATTTTTTGGGGTCGATTCTCATTTTTCTGAAATCGTGATTTTTCATTCATTCAACAATTTTGATAAAACAATTTGGAGATAAGTCGTCCATCAAGAAAAATTCTTTATTCAATTTAAAAAACGAATCTGGGATGTTTCTAGAATAGAACCTTCCAAGTTGTGAGTTGCAAATAATTATTGAAATAAAAGATTGTTAAAATAATAAAACGATTGACTTGAATGCTTTTTTCATCGCCCAATTATTTTTTAAATTCCTTGACCATTTTTGTTTTGAATTTGAATTTGCTGAATTTATGAAAGAATCGCAAACATAATCTTTCGGTTGGATAACATTTTTAGATTTTATCCTAAATTGATTTGAAATTTGAATAAGATTTTCTTTTTGTACTCGATAAACTCTGCTTTTAGGGATCTTCGATAATTGGAAGTTCAACAAGATAATCGAATAATTCCAAATTAAAAGAACTTTATGCAGCCAGAAAACTTGATTTTTCATTTAGATTGTTTAATTTCAATAATAGTAAGCGAAAAATTAAACTAATCCGAAAAATAGTTTTTGGGTCAGATTTTGATCTATTTTTTCAAAACATTATTAAAAAAAAAAGATTTCTAATTCTTTTTCGGCTAAGAAACCGAAGCCAATAAAAAAAATATTTTAGCCGATTCGGAAAACTTTAAGTAAGATTCAGCTTTTCAAAATAATTTTACAATTTAAATGTTCTATTTTTTATTTATTTATTAATTTATTTATTGAATAGAATTAACTTCCAAATTTGGAGAAGTAAATATAAAATTAAAGAAAATTAAAGTAGGGTTTCGACGGCATTTTTTAAAAATATCAAAACAAATTTAGCTTTGGATAAATTTTTTTTCCAGTATAAAAAAAAATTTTAAAGACGTTTTTTAAAATTTTTATTTGTAAAGAAGTTCAAAAAAATTGATTTCGATAAAAGTAAAATACTGTATAAATAAGAAAAAATATCAAAGATTTATTGATAGATAACCTCGGTTTTAAAGCGGAATAAACACAAATCCTTTAAATGTCTAGCACCACATTTATGATAAAAATCAATGGCTAATTTATTCCAAGCTAGAACGGACCATTGCATAAAATTAACATTGAATTTATCTAAACAATCTTTAATTAATTCCTTCCACAATGCTCCACCAAGTCCTTTACGTCGATATTTCTCTTGAATATACAAATCCTCTAAATAGCAACCTACACCTCTCTCAACTTCATAGCTCCTATAATAAATCGCATAACCAATTACTTCTTTTTGGTCATTCAACACAACCACTGATTCGTAAAAACGATTATGTTCATTTTCATTTAAGTACTTATAATCTCTAATCAAATATTCAGACGTCATTTGACATTGTTCAAGCATTTTTTCATAAATTGCTATTTCAACAATCAAATCTCTTATATCAGATGCATATTCCTTAATTTCAGTTACTTTTTGAATTTTATAATTTTCTGGTATAGGATAATCTTTACTAATGAATTCTTTCATAACTTGTATATTCATTTCATAAATTAACCAATCTTCTAAAAGGGACAAATTGACAGCACCAAGTTCTTTATTTAGAAGCGAATCAATTAATTGCTTATTCTCGTTAGTATCATAAATGTGGTAATTAACGCGATTAAGGAGATTATTTCGAGCATAAATAAATAATTGTGTTCTTAATTCCTTTAAAATGCTAAATTTTTCGTCATCTGATAAACTTGGCTTAAACCATAAGTCAGCAATGTGAATAGTTCTATTTTGCCAAGTCGAATAAGAGTGGTAAAATAAGACGTATGAATTTATATCGTCTTTACTTAGCTCTTTATTCTGTTCGAGTTCGGAATCGATGGCAAAGTATCCATAAAATATTTGTTTATTTAAATCATTTAATAGCCGAGATCCAGCGTCATTTCGATTAATTTTTTCAATATTTAAATCATAAAGTATTTGGGCATCATTTTTATTCTGAATTTGAATAATTTTATTTTTGCTCATTTTTTAATGCTTTTTTTTTGTTGAAAAAATTTTGAGAACCTAATACAACTATTAAATTAAATTTAGCATAGCATAGAGCAAACACATTTGTTTTTGATTTTTGCTTATTTTTAAGTTTTTGTTCGAAATTTTAGTGATAAATTTTTATCAAATTTTGGATACTTTGGTTTTTATGAGCTCAAAAATTTTGTTTTATTTTGTTGTCAACATGACAATATTTCTCAAACAAAATTTTTTTTCTAAAGATAATACTTTACAATCCAGAATTAAATAAACAGGTTTCGACGCCTATTAAAGTATAGATTAAAAACGATCATACTTTTTTCCTGAGAAATAATCTCTTGGTCACAAATTTTCTTTTTTCTTTATTTTAATATGTTTCTTAAGCCAAATGGGCATTTTAAAAATTGAAATAATTTTAATATCATTTGCATGTAAATTTAAATAACCAAATAAAGTTTTTTATTTATGTTCTCTAATAATTTTTTTAATTTTGTTTATTATTTGACCAGTAAATAAGTGGCCCTGGTCACCTAATTAAGTAGAACTCTATGGTCACATATTAGGTGACCAGCTGGTCACATAATGCAGTATGCCCGAAACATTCATCCAAGTGGGATCTTTACCTTCAATTTTTGTTTTCGTGGTTGAAATGCTGGGTCTTGTTTATGTCAGTGGTCACCCAATGTGTGATCACCTTTGCTGGTTATGTGAACATTCATGATCACACATTAAATGATCGAGGATATTGTGATCAAATTTAATTAAAAGTTTACTGATCATAAAAAATACAAAATGTTGTTTTCTATAATTTAAAAAAAAAATCCTTCTAAAAACTTTTTGGAAAATTCTTTAAAATTTTTCTGACATAAATTTATATAAAAAAATAATTTTTTTTTAAATTAAATAAGTACTTTCAAAACCAAAAGTATTAAAAATCAAAGATAGATTTTTCTCTATTTTTAAATTTTATTCATTGGGTGACCAATTTATCACGAAAGCAGCAAGACCCGAAATGCTGTCCAAAAATTATTTTTTTTTGGTCCAATTTTTTGGGTCTGACCGGTTATGTGACCAGCTGGTGACCTTATATGTGACCAAGTCATGACATACCTGTTATGTGACCAACACTGGTCACTTAATATGTGACCAGCGATTATGTGACCAGACTTACTTCTTCTAATTGGTCACAAGTAAAAATATCCTGGTCACCAAAATTTATAACTGGTCACATGTATTAAAACAAATATTTTGTTAAATGTATTTTAATAAAATAAAAGAAGAAAATAATGAAATTTCTTAAATTATTTTTAAATCTATAACTTGAATTTTATAATTTGTTTGAATTTTGTGAAAAATTTAACTATTACCGTAAGCCTCTGCCTGACCGCCAATTTTTAGTGTTACCCATCCAAATAGTTAATAGGATTTTACGGACCCTTGTAATGCTTTTTGACTATTGTAATGCTTTCTAGCATAATCAATCATGATACAGCTGTGGTCGTTCAATAGGTGATTTCATGACCTTTCATTAAAGGTCGGCCGGATAAAAGAGTTTTGACTGCACCAAAATAACAGATGAGTTTAATAAATGTGATTTTTATGTTTTAATTAATTTTTGCAAAAGTGCCTGACAGGTTTTTTTGGCTTTCATAATATTCCTATTTTCCTCTCGAATTTTTACTTATACTCTTTCAGTTTTTTCTCTGATAATCCTTGCTCCTGATATCTCACCTACTTATTAATTTCTTAAAAAAATGTTCTATTGATAGGTTATCATTTACATTTCCTACATTACCATTAGCCTATTATGTCAATTTTAAATTTATATATTCAAAATTTTATCATCCTTTATATTTTTGTTTAGTTTAATCCTTAACATCAAATCTTCAATTATTTCATAAAATGATAGCCATTAACGAATATCTGATTCACCTGGTTGAAATTAATCAAAAAAATGGAAATTTTTAAATACAATTTTATTAAGTTATTATCAATTGCTAAATTTAATTAAAAAAAAAAGAAAAAATTTATAAAATATTACAAAATTCAAAATCAAATCCGAAATAGAAAAAAAAAAAGAAGAAGAAATTCCAAGTTTTTATTTTTTTGCTTTGAAAAAAAAAGAGTTGAGCACCGTTTATCATCCAACAAAAAAAAAGAGAAAAAAAAAAGAATCAAAATCCAAAATCAGCAAAAAATACAAAATAGTCAGACCAGATTTATTCAATTTAAAAAAAAATACACCGTTTATCAAAATTTAAATTATTAACCTAAAAAAGAAAAAAAAATGATTGTAATCAATGCAGATTGAGAAATTTTTTTTTGTTTCAATTAAATTGAAGTCTAAGAAAAAAAAAATTTTTTTTTTACCAAATTTGAGTCAAACCCAACCAAAAAAAAAAAAATTAAATTTACAAAATTGAGCATTTAAAAAAAATGATTAAAAAAATTTCTATCAAGAAAAAGTATCATTGTCATTTGCAGCATTAAGTATTAATATATAAAAAAAATATAACAAAATTGTCTAAAAAAAAAAGAAAAGTATAAATTCTCGCTTTTAAAGTCTTTTTAAATTTTTTTTGCTTTTTTTACTACATATTAAATTTTGACTATTTGTCGATGATCTACTAGTTTCTAGAGTCATTTGACGCTTTATTGGTGATCTCCTAAGCATTGGTGAACTCTCCATGACAACCGAATTAGCTTTATGCAACAATCCACGCTTTTTAGCATCGCTAATCGTTATTTCTTTAAATTCACTTTCTAATAAGCTTGGTCTTTGAGGCACTATTTGTTGATTTTTATTTATACAATTAAATAATGAATTACAAGCTTGGTATAATTCATTATTTATATGATCATCATCATCAGATGATTTTGACTTCTTTTTAGGAGACTCAATCATCATCTCTTCATCCTCCTCGCTGCTTAAATCTCTTGATTTCTTACGATTAAAATTAAAGTCTTCATAACGTGATGAACCATGGTGTATATTATTCAAACAATTCCTATCCAAAGAGGCAAATACAAAATCACCACGAGAATTTTTAGCCAAATTGACACTGGATTCATTTTTTAATAATTCTATTGAATTATGATGTCTATAGTCCTTGAGTAATTGTCTTCTTTGCTCTAAACTCAAGCGTTGTTTATCAATTTTTTCATTTGTAAAACTACTATAGGGTCTGTTCTCTTTGAATTTTTCAAACAAATATTTTTTATTTTTTAAATAATCAACTCTATTTTTGTTCATAAATTTATTTTGTTTAATTAAATTTCTCCAATCACGTGAGACTGAAGCTACACGAACTAAATCAGACGTGTCCAAATAGCTTAGTATTTTATCTGTAATATTAAACATAGTCTTATTGGAAAGCTCTGTTAGAATATCAAAATAATCAAGGCCCATATTTCGACCTATTAAATTTTCTGGATTTTTAGGCAAGTGTTTATTTCTGATTAATAACTCCATGAATTCTTCTTCGGTTGGACTTGGTCGTACAAAACGATCCGGTGAATTAAAAGAAGCTGATAGAGAGGGATAAGTCGATTGAAATCTAGCATTAAATGATCTTACTTCGGGTTTTAGAAATCCCGAATTATCCTCATGAGTTGGACTTATAATATTATTAGGCTTAAAAGCAGGCGATCTTAATAATTTAGATGCAAAATTATCTCTTTGTTGAATAAACTGGTCAAATTTAGGAGATTTAAGAGGCGATTGAATTAAATTAGGATTCTTAATTGGAGATAAAAATGGCTCGTTGTTTAAACGAATCGATGCATAATAAATACTATTGACATCAGCTACATATTGTTGCTTAAAATCAGGCGTAGTTGTCGAGTTATTACAATTGATTATAAATGAATTGGTTGTTTTATTAGGAGTACTTGGTGCACTGAATAAACTCGACGTATCCCGTTGACTTTGATTAGATAAAAAACTAGTCTGGGATAAGAGTGATTCATAGCCAGCGTCAAATGAATTACGATGGTGTTGTAAAGAGTGCTTCATTTTACATTCGAAATAGTTCTGTTCGAACATTTTTATTTCTAAGTCATTTAAAATCTAAAAAAAAAAACGGGTTCAAAAATAAAATTTTTTTCTCTAGTTAAATTAATTAAATTTTTGTTTAATTTGTGAATTTTGATTTTTGTAAACCGCCATTCAAAAAAAATGATTTAAAAAAAATATTAAAGAAGTTTAAGATGAATATATTATAATTTTTACTTAATCAATTGTTATGTGAATGGGGAAGAGAATAAGCGCGAGTGATTTTATTTTTTTGTTTTCTATTGTTGATAAAGTTCAAATCTATGTGTACTGAATGATTATATTATGCACACACACACATGTTTATTCGTGGATTATCGATATAAAATAAAAAATAACGAAAATTAGTCAAAATAGTAAAAAAAGTTTAAAGAGTTTAAAAATAGGTGGAGTTTTGATGTTAGAAAATTTTTTTTTTATTTTTTGATGGATTAACGATTACAAATTTTTGGTTTCATATTCGAAAATAAAGTGATTATTCAAATTTATTTGTCTGATCTATTCGATCTTATTTAACTTTGGTATTTTTTAAATTCTATAAAAAATAACTTTTTATCTTACTGATTAATTGATAAATGAAATTGAACTCTTTAGAAAAAAAATTTATTGCCTTTTAAATTTGAATAAACTTATCAGCTACTTAAATAATTTCTATTACTTAATAAAGCAATAAAAAAAAGTATTTTGAACTAATTTTGGGACATTAAGATTTTATTTACATTTTTTTTGTTCTTAGTACTCTAGTAACTTTAGTATTATGAATTTATCTATTACTAAATCATGATATTCAGTTAATTTTGTAGTTATCTTACTATCAAGCGATTTTCAAAGAATAGAGAAATTTATTTTTATAATAAAAAATACTGGTTTTACACGTTGTTATACATACTAATATTACGTAAATTTATTTCATTGTTTACAAAATGATAATACGTAAAATAAACTAAATTAACTTAAAAAGCCAAAGGCCGAGAAAAAATTGAAAAAAAAGTCCAAATTTTGAATGATGAAAGCAAAGATTGGATTATTTTAAGTTAAGGTCTCCCAAACCATAAAACCTAGTTTTATTTTCGGTGTTTTCGAAATCTGATTACTCCCCATAATTGTGGAAAATTTGAAGTTAAGCTAATTTGAAGTTGGTAATCAAAATTTATTCAAAAATCCTTAAATTTTTTTTTATGATTATATCATAATTGAGTCAGAGTCTAAAAATTAAGAAGATTTTCTGTTAGAAAAAAGCCTAAAATATTCAAAAATTTGATAAAATATCAAAATTACAGTAAAAATTGGAAAATTTTTATTTCCAAAAAGTCGTTCTCTAACTTTGTTAATATAAGGATGAGGAATTCAACTCAAAAGGAATTTTACATCTATCTTGTTTCCTTGAGGAGCCTTAGCGTTTTGAAGTCATAAAGACAGTAATTTTCAAAAAATTGAGTATTTTACTGTTGAGAATATTCAATATATATCCAAAAAAATATTTTTCCAACTAAACTTGAGTCGCTGAACACGAATTTGCAAAAAAAAATTGGTCCAAAATATTATTTTTGTACAGGGTACCCTAACTAAGGGGGGTTATAGCTCCGTACGGAGTCAAGGGAAGGCCCTTGTTTTTTTATTTTGACCATCATAATCACAAATAGGGTATTGGTTTTGTCTAAAAGTTTTGTCTAAAGCGAGTTCAAATTCTGATCTCGACAACTTTAAATCGATAGAAAAAAGATTTTTACACCCAAAAATTAATATGAAATTATCTGAAAAAGTTTTTCTTGAATAAATTTTTAAAAACTGTAAAACAAGAAAAATACAATTGTTATAATTAACTAATCAACTCTACCTATTTTAAGCTATATACCAGTTATTTAAATCACATAAAGTTTTTAGTAAACTATGGTTTATTGTTTTGGGAATCAAGCTTTAATTTGATTGCCTTTTTTTTTAAGTATCCCGATGGCAAAGAAGATATCAAATTGTTATCGATTTCGTTTGACCTGTGTCTCATCTTTCGAATTATCTAAAGCTTTCTTTTTTTTTTTCTAGGTCCGTAATCAAATTCAGAGACTTGGTTTGATATCCATTATTGAGAATTACTGTATTTAGAAAAAATTCTTTAAAAAATAATTTAGATAATTTGAGTTCATGAATATTCATCTTGAAAATTCATTATTATTCATGACTTTTTAAGAATATGAATGAATTTTTTTTTCATAAATTCAATGAATTTTTCGTTCATGAATTCTCATAAACATTCATGAGTATTCATTTTTGGAACATATGAATGACCCGGATGGTATGCCTAAAAAGTTATTTTTATCTTTTAAAATGATATAAAAAAAGATCCTTAACTTTATATTTTCTATAAGGATCTGGGCTTTCGTCTTAATATCTAATTCAATTAAATATAATAACTTTAAGTTATGTTTTTTTAATCGAATTTAATAACCTAATTGGTCTAAATATTCCGTATGTCTAATTTATCTTTGTCTATCTTAGGTAGACCAATTTTTATCAGCTTATTTCCTCGTCCAAATATTTTAGTTAATATAAAGATTTTTTAAAATATTTGCGAAGGTATTTTTTTTAAAAGCATTTAATTCTCCTTGCGATTCCTTTAAAGGGCATTTCTTCGTAATGATTTGTGATAATCTATAGTAAAACATGCAAGCTGTTACAAAACACTCTGAATGAGATTTTCACCTAAAACAAATTATAAATCATTCTTAGAGTTTAAACAATTGTATTTACTTGAAAAAGGTTATTTAGATCAAATTTTTTAAAAAAATTTAGTTAATTTAAAGATTCAAATTGTTTAAAGCATTAAATAATTACCTGTTATGATAGGATTAATTTCAAATTAATTTAAATTCAAAATTTTTTATTTGTTTAAATTGTTTCTTATTATAGATACAAATCGTGCTGTGATTCAATTGTCTTGTAACTGGAACTTATCTAATCTGATTAAGCAATAAATTGAAAAATGAACTATCTTATTTCAAGACTATATGACTTGATTAAAATTTAAAAAAGAATTTGATAAATTCAATTTGAAACTCCTGTGGCTATTTATGTTTTTTTTTTATGATTTCCTGAAAGTTTTTTTATTTTTTCAGAACAAAAATAGTGTTAAATTTAAATAAATGTTCGCTATAGAAGTTATAAGTAATCTTGTCGCGGCAGGTTCTTAAAATCATTGTCATCAAACCGATTTCAATGATAAAATCTATTTTTTAAATGCTTCAATAAATATAAATTAATCTTGATAATATATTGAAAATATGAAATTTAAAAGTTTATAAATATAAACAATATTTAAACTAGTCGACTGGTAAATCAAGTGCTTCCGTAAAGAATAATTTAAATTTAAGCAAGCTTGAAAATTTATTTAAATGATGCATATAAGCTTTTTGATTTTTTTTAAAGTTAAGTTCTAATGGTTTCTGAAATATTTATATTTCTCAAATAATAAAAATATTGATGATAATTTCAATTAATTTAAGAATAGAAGGGAATTATTTTTCCATAATTAATTTGGTTGATTTTATGGAAAAAGTGCATCATTCATTCTTCTAATAAACATAGTTGTTTTGAATCCTATATTTGATATCTGATTTGCTTTAATGATGTTTAATGATTCTTCTGAATAGTAACAAAGCCCGACTATTTTTTTCAAAAAATTTTGATTAAATAAAGTAAGCTTTTAAATGAATGTAAAAGCATGCGAATATCATTGATAGTTTATGAAATAATGGAATTTAAAATTTTTGATAAATGTCGGATTGAAACCGCAAGTTCTTCTAGTGTTAATCTAAGATCTTTCGGTCAAAATTCAAATTTTCACCTGATAATTTTTTGTTTATCAGTGATTCTTTATGGATCAAGATCGTCGGAAAAAATTTTCCCAGTCAGTAAAAATTTCAAGATACCCTTCAAATAAAGAGTTAAATCAAATTAGCGAGAAAAAATTTTTTTAAAGAAATAAAATAAAATATTCTCCTTTTTCAATGATTTCGGTACATTTAATTCTATAAACATAAATCTAATTTTATAAAAAGTACTGATGGTGGCCAGAATTTCCGACTTAAATACTCGAAAAATATATCAAATTATAGAGAATAAAATTCTCTTTCTTGATACCATAAACATAATACCGAATTTAAAATTAAATTAAACCGGTTTTGTATCTGAATTTAAAACCGAATTATAAGCCTGTTTAAATCATTTTTGAACGTAATTTCAAAATTAATAGTTAAACTTTATGATACCGAAAGATTGAGAATTTTATTCTCTACAGTTTGATATATTTCCTGACTATTCATGAAGGGGCTTTAGGTAGGAAATCGGCGTTATAGAGAAAACGGTTTGCCCATCACTAGGGACTAGACTGGTCACTCAGTTTGCCAAATTAAAATTTAGTTCCTTACCAAAAATTAATACTTAATTAATATTGATTTTAATTTTTTAAATTTTATTAAATAAGGGTTCTATGGCTAATCTATTTCAAACTTTGAAAAAGAAATTTTTGATTAGGAAAAAAGTTGCCATTCACAATTTTTTAAGAACACATTTATAACTTTGTAAAAAATATTTCTAGGATTCGGGATGTGTAATTCATAAAAATACCGAATGTATGTTTGAATTACTGTCCATAATTTCCTACCTATTTTCTTCTTGTTTAGTACGCTTAATGATACAATCTTGATTGTATTTTTCTGATGACGTCCTGAAAATTCAATTTTGTTCATCTCATCACTGAAAAGAACTTGTCTCCATTTTGACCATCATCACGATTTTACCATTTTACAAAACGCTTTTTTATCGTTAAAATGCTTTTACAAAAGTCGAAGTTTTTTGACAGCAACCTATTCCTGACTAAAGATGGTGATGCGGTCTTTCCATTCGACATTCTATTGATTTGCTAAGACATGGGACGGGACAGTTTTTTTCTTTTTTCTTCACCAAACGGATCAAATTCCTATTCCTCGCGGTCTTCCTGATTTGGGGCGATCCTGGTATTATTTTGTTTAATTGTACCGGTCAACAATTCTTTTAATGCACGATTTGGTCCTATTCAACTTTCTTCCGATAGCTCCTAACGATACGCCCATGCAGATAACCCTAAAATAAATATTCAATTTTAATTGAACAATTTACTCAGAACATTCTTATTCTCCATATATATATCACCAATTTAAAGAAACCCCATTAGAAATCCAACTGGTGATAATAAGGACCACTTGAAAGTTCCGTACTGTCAAAAGATAGTTTGGACATTTACATTATTTCTGAATTTTCTTTAAAGACAAATAAATCTGGTTTTATTATTATTGTTTATCAGAGTCGAATTTTAAAGGATCTTAAATATGAGATTTCACTTATTCTTTTTTAAGTTTACAGCAAATATTCTTAATACGGCTTCCTAATTGCTTATTTTTATTTTAACAATTTTATAAATATTTATTGAGTATTTGAGTTTCACTGAAGAGGAGTTTCCTTTTTGCAAATTGCTTTAACAATTTTATTTTTCTGAAATCCATTAATTTCTATCATTTATGAATCGAAATTTGAATCAGCAGAAAAATTTTTTTTTACTTTCCTAAAATTATTTTGTTGATCGAAATTTTTGTCCAATTTTTCAAGCTTTAAAAATGTCTAACTAAACAACTATTTCTTGTCCTAAATACCAAAGTAATAATAAAGTTGCGAGGTAACTTATAAATTTCAAAAATATTATTCAACTAAATCCTTAATTTAATAAAGGTTACCAAATTTTATTATTTTTGAATTAATTATTTTGTTAGTTAAAAGTTAATTAAGGATATTGCAAAAATAAACATTATATCCAATAAATTGGTAAACAAATTTTGATCATGACTTTAAATACTTTATTATAAAAATACGTGCCGGACTATTAATATTAAGCTTAGACAATTTTCTTAGTACATTTTTCTTTAAAATGTTGAACAAACTAAGTTTATTATTTAGTATTTTTAGCAGCTTGAAATAAAATGAAAATAAATTTATTGAAATATTTAGGTACAACTTTTGCTTTCATTTACTAAAATAAATGACAATTAAAAATTTGTAAGAAATTTTCTCTCTCTTATTTTCTCAATAAAAGCGCAAATAATTTTTGGTATTTGATCAATTTCAAAATATCAAATCTTAAGATTAAGAAACGGGAAAAAGAAAAAAAATATTTTTTTGCAATAATTTTTGCTTGTAACTTAATCTTGTTTTTAATTTAATTAGTGAAAAAAATAACAAAAAATTTCAAAATTTATATATTTTTTTTTGCGATAAATTTTTTGAAATATTTTCTCTAATTTTACCTTAAATTAGCAACAAGAACGAACAAAAAAAGTTGAATTCAAGATAGTTAATTTATTTAGAGTAAATTTTTTTTGTTGTTAGATAAATTTTTAAAGAGAGCTATTTCAAGCACAAAAAAAATAATCTTGAAATATTTAAATTTAATTTTTTTAGTTGTCTATTTATTCTAAAAAAGGATGTTTCTCAATTGAAATAACTAGGTAAATTAATTTTCTTTTTTGTAAACTCAATTTATCATTAGTTACAAGTAAAAAGAAAAATAGAAAGTTTCTAAAAGCATTGAGTTTAGGGACGATTTCTATTATTATTTCAACATTAATATATTTATATATAGACTACAAATCAATTGACCAAAACTAAATTTGAATTCATTTTGTTTCGTTTGGTTTCGTATGATCAATGATGAACTAGGTTACGAAAATTAAATTGAATTTTTTAGTGAAAAAAAAAATATTAAATTTTTTGAAAACTCTTGATTTCAAATTTTTTTTTTCTCTTTCGCTTTTTTTTTAAGAATATAATTCAAAAATGTTTATTTATGTGAGTTTCAGAGATTATTAGCATACAGTTGGTAACCAATGGTTGCCAAGGTGACTTTAGTTTTTTTTTTAATAATTATTAGATTTAAAAATTTCATCAAGTCTAAATTTTTTTCCAAACTCAATAATAACTTTTAAGCTCAAATCGTTTAACTATCTTTTTTTTATTTGGTAGATTCAAAAGCGTACTTTATCAAAACAAAAAAAGGGAATTTTTGACAACCGAATTGAAGATCTAATGTTTCAAAAACTTTTGCCAGTTAATTTAGGATCGATTTTCAATTGTATTAAATCTCATATTTTTTTCCTGATAATTTAAAAATAAGATAAGCTTTTTTCTTCTCTAAAATTGTTGTGTTATTGTTCGAAAATATTGGAATAATTAAAAGCTTATCGTATTTCAGGAAAAAAAAATATTCCAGGCATATTAAAAAAAATCTAAGAAGCTACTTGAATTTTCAATTATTCGATCTTTAGGAAACGACTGTTTTTAATATTGAAGCTGTTGAAATTCTAATCTTTATTATCAAAAATAGTAGGAAAATCTTTTTTTATTAAAAAAAAAATGAAAAATCTAATAAGTGTACCAGTCAATATTGTTTTTATTAAGAAAAAAAAATTGACAGATTTATAAAACGAAAATTAAGTAGGTATCCTAAAATATAGTCTGGTAGCAAATTAAATTTTGTTTATTTTTTGAAAAAAAAATTATTTTAATTTTTATGAGTTTATTAAAATTTTCACAATTAATCAGTAAACAAAAATTATATTGTTAGAAAAGATTTAGACAATTTTTTCTCTTTACATGAAACTTACGTCTTAAGATCTTAAGCAGGTCACTCTCTTTTAAAATTTGAAATACCAACATTTATAATAAAGACCATTTGTACGGCTTTAAAAAAATATTTATAATAAACTTTTTCTTTGCTAAAGATTTGTTCTAGAAAATTACCAATTCCCTGATAAATTGGAATTGGTTTAGAAAACTTATTTGCTTATCTAGCTTCTTTTATTTTTTTAAATTCACTTCTTTTCATAAAATATATTTATTTAAGAATTAACAAATTTATTTTATTTATTAGATTGGATAAAGATTTAGGTATCTTAGAAAAAACTGAGTTCGAATTTATTTAAAAATATTTTGAAGAAAATTTTTTATTCAACAATTCAAGTGATATCAGGTTATTTGTTTATTTAAGAGTTTGAATTGAAATCAATCAAATAAATTAAAAATATTTTTTTTTATTCAAGTCTCATTTTAGTTGGAAAACGCGGTCACAATGTTTTTCAGCCTTGATTAGAAAAGGTTTTAATATTTGGTCTTGGTACTAGTTTATTATAAATTAATTAAATTTTTTTTATGAGAAAAAAGGAATAAGGGACTAATCTAAAAAATTACGAAATTATTTGTTAGACATCTTTATTAAACCAGAAAATATGTTCTTTTGAAAATTATTCCCTCAAATTATAAAAACATGATAAATTATTGAAAACTAAAAAAAATTTTAGTAAACTGAATCTTTAATGATATTTTTTTTTTTTTTTATAAAATTAGCTGAAATTATTTTTTGGAATTAAGTCAGTTTCCTTCTTTCAAAAATTAAATTTAAAAAAAATTTTAATAATCAATTATTTTTGAAATCTAGTTGAGAATCTAAATCAATATATACCAATGTAATGTATGTTGTAGAATGGTTTAAATTCTTAGGGTTAAATCTGTCTTGAATGTAAAATAAACAAAAAGAGAAATGAGTAGAAAGGTTTGAGTAGATTTGGGAAACCTTACTAAAATTCTAGAAGAACGCAATCGACTATCCAAAAATTTAAAGTCTTCAATTATATTAAATCTTTTATTTAAAAGTTTTATAAGCTAATTTTTCCTCATTTCGGAATATTATTATATTCATATCAAAAAGCTTCTTGCAAGAGAGAACAAACTTTAGTAACATGTCGTTAAAATCGAGCAATTACGTTAGAACTTTAGTTGAATTTCTCAATAATAATAAGATTTTTGAATAAACTTAATTTAAATTTTAGAGATTTAATATAAAATTAAAAAGTGTTGAAATATTTGAAGAAAAGACCATCAAACAACTCAAGATAGTTTGTTCTCTCTTGTTAGAATCTTCTTGATATGAATATAATAATATTCCGTAATGAGGAAAAATTACTTTTTAATTTTAGTTTTTCAATATTAAACCTCTAAAAATTTGAGTTTATTCAAAAATTTTATTATATATTGAGAAATTCAACTTAAGTTTTATAAATATAAATACCCTTAGTTTACAATTACCAGATTAATTTGCATTATTTGCCATGATTGCAATCACAAGGATCTAAAATTATTCAGCTAATATTAAAAGAACAAATAATTTTTCCAAAAAAATTTAACTTAATTAAAAAATGACCTAAATAACTTCGTATTAACCTAAGCTATATAATTTTAATTTTATTTACAACGAGCTGGTAATTGATAATATTTTTAGCATTAGCCTCTTACATTTATGATGTTAACCAAGATTTTAATAGAAATAAATTAATATTTCGAAAAAAAAACAAATATTTTTTTTTCAAAAAGATCGATAAATCTTTTCGATAGATATTTTTTGTCCTTTTAGAAAAATATCTTTTATATAAAAAAATTAAGCAAATTTAGTTGATATACTAAATAAAAATTCTGTGAATCATTTAACAAGCATTCTAGTAATATCAAAATGTAGAGTATTTTTTTTTATTTTTTTTCAAAAAAAATTTAATCATGAGATTTTTATAAGAAAATATAAATTTAGTGTTAGAGTTATGAAAAGTCATATTTTATTTTTCTTGTTTGGTTACTAAAACTCGTAATTTTTCATAATTACTCTCTTAACAAAACATTATTTCAAGTTGTTAATTAAGCAATCGATTTATTTGTTAAAAATACCCGATGGTAAAAAGAATTAAATAGCAAGGTGGGAAAAGAAATACATATATATTTTTTTTATATCAAGAGATTTCTATTTCGAAAACAAAAAATTAATAATTTTAAATTTAACTAATTCAAATAGGATTTAATTTCCCATTCAAATTATTCAAGCATCAGTCACGCAATGTACTTTGTATAAATACATATATTTAATTTTTTTTAAATATTTTTTTTGCCAGATTCATTTTTGAAAATAATAAGTATTCAATTTTTATATTCGTTTTTCCTCTCTCGGGAGCTTGTCATTCTAAAGAATAGACAAAACAAAATTAATTATCGATTGAAAAATTTGTTTTGTTTATTGATTTGAACAACAACAACAACAACAAAAAATGTCAAAATCAAATTTTGCATGCTGAGCAACTAGCGCCGTTTATTTATAAAATAAATAAATTCAAAAGCCGAAAACATTTTGTATTTTTGAATTTATTTACAAGATTTACTCTCTTTTTTATGAGAGAAAAAAAAACTTTCAAGAGAAATTCACATTTAATTATCATAATTTTGACATGATGAAATAAAGTTTCGTTATTTTTTTTTGGTTATTTATTTAAAATAAATCAAAAAAAAAAGAAAAACGTATGAGTACCGTTTCGACATAAATCAACATAATTCTATAAGCTACTACTTATTTATTTCTTGTTTTTTTTTTTTATTTTTTTGTTTTTTCTAGTTAAATATAGCTAGTTTAATAAATAATGGGAATAATAAATAGAATTACAACTAATTCGAATCATAAAATTATGATTAATTTATTCCATTTATTTATTAAAATGGCTGCTTAATGCTGACACTGCTGGTTCTGCTTCTCCTACTTTATTTCTAGAAATATTTTTATTTTTGCTGAACCTTAATAAAGTTGAAAATAAGTATTCTTCCTACATCCTTATAACTGTCATTTAGTTAAGAAAACAAGAAAAAAATAAATAGCCCAAAAGAGATACCCTCCGAAAAAACATAATTATTTATAATAAAATACGAAAATTTCAATTAGTTTTATTTAATTTTTATTTTTTCGTTTCATGCAAATATATAGTGTTGTTGTTGTTGAAATAAATATTTTTTTGTTATTTAATTCTAATTAATTATTGAAAATTGAATAAAAAAAAAATAAAAGGGATAAAATCGTTTCCTTTTTATTTCAAATCAGTAATTTTTTTTAAAGTCTATTCTTTTTTTTTTCTTCGTTGGTTGCGTTGAATATTTAATTGAGCTTAAGATAGAAGAAGAAGAAGGAAACAAAAATTTCAAATTTTTTTTTTTGAAAGATTTTGTTTCTTAAAATCTTGATAATAATAAATCAAAAATTTCTAATTAATAAATTTAATATTAGATTTTTTTTCTCTCTTTTTCTATTGAGAAGAAAAATAAAAATTTGAATTAAAGATAATTATTTCATGTCTGAGCTTGAGTGAAAGAGAGAGAGAGAGAAAAAAATAAGGGTTTTTTTTGTTCTTGCTCAGCATTTTTGGGTGAACAAAAAATGGCTGAAATTAAATTAAATTAATTTTTTCTTTGAACGGATTATAATTCTGTAAAAAAAAATTTCTTAGTTCACAAAATTCAGGTTTTTGAAAGCATTTGTTATATCATATTCTTACTAAAGGATAATCGATTGAGAGCTTAAGTGGTAATTTTAATTAAGTTTCTTTTTTTTTTATAGATAAGTTTTTTTTTTTATTATTTTTTTAACGATTAAATGGAACCTATTTAATTAAGCACTTTTCTTTGGGTTCTAAAAATTAAATGAGCCATATTTTCCAATTAATATTCTGAGTGAAAAATTTTGTAAAAAAAAAAATTTATAAGCGGATTCTTTTTTAAAACTATACATATTAATTTTCTCTAAAAATAAAAAAATAATTAAATCAAGTCCTTGTTAATCTTATAAGAATTTAAGTATCTCTAGATTTATAAATTACAATTTTTGTCATTTAAAATTTAATTAACAATTTTAATATTGCTTCTTTAGAAAACTGTGTTCTGTCTACTTGAAATAAGGAACCTAAGCTATTGAAGGAATTAAAAGGATTATTGAATAATAATGAAAAGATTCTATATTTTTTTTCCTGAGATTATATTTCAGCTATTATTTACTCTTTTTTTTGTTGTTCTACAATTCACAAAATCAAAATTTAATTTATTTACATCTTTTTAAAACCAAAGAAATAAGACTAACTTTAAAATAAAAGGTTTTCACATCAAAATATTTATTTTTTGCTTTATCAAGAGATCGATTATCTACGTTATTAAACTATCAATATCCTAATTAGTCTATGAATAATATAAACCTTAGGGTCTAAGTAATTAAGCTAATTTCGATAAATAAGCCATTTTTATTCAAAATTAATTTTAATATTTTATTTTGAATCAGCTAACTTTTGGTGTTTTAGTTATGCAAATTTTTTGAGCGTATGCGGCTAACTTTTCTCAATGAGGAAATTATAATTTCCAATATAAAAAATCTAAAATTATGACAGACTAGACTTTTCTAAAACAGTTTTACTTCTTTGACAAATTTCTTTAGTTACACTGTAATTTTTTTAGGCGAAGATACTTCCGCTAAAATGCGATGATGAAGTAACGCATTTCTAATGCATAGTAAATGCGTAGTTATTTATTAGGGCGTAGATATTGTCTTGTTTTCGCTTTAATGCGAGCTCACCTTCGCTTTTAATTACGCATTAGGGATGCGTTACTTCATCATCGCATTTCAGCGTAAGTATCTTCGCCCAAAAAATTACAGTGTATACTCTAAGATATTTCAAATTAGATTAAGAACTATTGAACATGCTTGTTAGAAATATTAGCTTGAGGTCAAAAGCGGAAACCTACCGAATAAATGATATATTCTAATAAACACTTCCAAGTCTGTAATACCGTAATCCCTCGATAGTTATACCGTGATACAAATCTGGAGTTTCGAATGTGTACCTAGTGATTTTATAACTGAAATGTATTCACAGATCTTTAAGCTTCAAAAAAGGGGAGTGGTACAATTTTGGAAGTTTTCGAATTTATATCGGTCCTACTATCGGGGGTTTACGGTATTACAGACTTGGAAGTGTTCTTTTCTTGTTGAAACTAAAACATTTTGTCTTATAAGATTAGTCTAAGATTTTGAATTTGAATTAAAAAATCAAATGTTTTTCTAATATTTTGGGTGATTTTTTTTTACCTAAAACCATTCAAAAAGTATGATGAAAAACTAAATATTTATAAGCTCAAACATAATCGAACCAAAGTTAATTTCATTAAGAGAGAATAGCTTCAAAGATCTCTAAAATTTTTTATTAAAACTAAATTTAAATCAATTAATAGCTAGATAATAAAATCTTAAAAGCTTTATCAGCATGCCAAGATAAAATCAAAACGTAAAATTTAGGTATATGATTTAAAATTTTCTTTTTATAGTTTCTATTTTGACTTACTATTGCTTCTAATTTTTATTTTCAATATCAATATTAATTTTGTTTATGATTAATTTCCTAAGAAAAAAAAAATCATTTTTTTTTTTAAATAATCGAACAATTGTTTCTTCGTAAAAATAAGTAATTTGATTTTAAATTGATATGAAGAAAAAAAATTTAAGCAACTCTATTGAAAATATCTTTATTAAGGAATTGATCTCATATCATCTTATGGATTAGGTCAAAAGATTAATACAATCTTCAAAGAATCGTTCTAATAACATAGTTTAATTTTTTTTTGAAGCTTTTTTTTCATCGTTTAAAAAAAAATTTTTTTTTTTTTGACTTAAAAAAAAGTTAATTGAAAAAAGTGGTTGCTAGGATTCAGTCTCGAAAGCTCAACTTGTGAGTATAGAGAAAAATATAAAAAAAAATTGTCAATTTTTTTTCATAATAGAGCAAAAAGAAAAAAATAAGAGTTGTTTGTTTAATACAAATGAAAGAAGTGATTAGGAAAAGCTTAATTCGTAGTGATTTGAAAATACCAAACGATAATTTTGTATTATCCAGATTAGAAAGGATCACTAAAAAAAAAAATTTTTTTTTTTCGATTAGATAATAGTAATAAATTTAATCTTTATAATCATTCTTATTTGAAACATCAAAAATTAATATTTTTTTCGACAATTATTTTCATATTTTCTTTTATATTCAAATTTTAGTCCTCTATAGTCGATTACAAAAAATTCTTTAGAAGTCATGTGAAATTTTACGAAAAAATAAGTCCTTTTTTTTTTAGAAAATAATTCAAAATTTTGATTTAAATATTATTTCGCTTAGTTTTAGTTCACAAAAAACAATCTCAACTTTAAAATTCTTTATAAGGTTATGCAAATATTTATGCAAATCATCGTTTACTCTTTGGTAATCGATGAAAGTTATTTGAGGATTCTTATTATGAGTGCTCTAAAGAAAAAATTATTTTTCAAAATCATTATTTAGCGTCTGAGCGGCTTTTTGTTACCTGTATTTTCAGGAAAAAAATTGTAGTTTATTAATAGACTGCTAAAATTTTTTTGTTTAAAATTTTTCAAAAAGTATTTATTTATTAATCTGGAAACATTCAGAGTTTAAACATTTATCAGACCTAACAAAAGTTTCCTTAAAAATACTCAATGAAAAAACTGTAGACATAAAAAAGATCTTTGAAGGAATTAATTCTATCCTTTCAAGAGTATGGTAATTAAGCGCTAACAAACCGAAACCTCGTTTAACAGGTATGATTTCGATGATTCAGCATTTTCGATAGACAGACAAAAAAACTCTCTGCCAATTGAGCCGGATTAACGAGGTAAGACTGGATTATGATTCACGTTCTTAATAATTTTGAACTTCAAAGCATAAAACTAGACGTTATCAACTAGAAAAATATAATGCGAAATGAAATTTTGGAACTAGGCGCCTCTCCAAAAAAACTCCAAAATAGTTTTTTTTTTAAGCAAAACTAATTTTTTTGCTGAAATAACTCCACGTCACTTCATCTACGTTGTTTATTATTAAATTTTTTTTTAATTAGTTTTAATCGAAATATAGTGATACCCTAACCTGGTTCACCCCGGATCCCTAAAAATTATATTGAAAAATTTATTTTTCTGTTTATTAATACCAATACGTTTTCTTATATTTATTAAAAATTATATATCCCAGAACAATTGTTCAAAAATTAAAAATTCCAAATAATATTTTTAAAGTTCAGTTTTCTCAAAATATCAATAAAATTAAGTTTATTTTTTGCCAATAAGCTTAAGCAAGTAAATAAATCTAACTTTAAACAATATTTATTTTCTTATTTTAATATTTTTTTGAAAAAAAAAACGATAGACGTCTCTTAAGGTGATACTTAGTAATTTCTTAATTTAGATCCTTGATTATAATCGTTCCTTAAGGTGCTTCATTAGATTATATACAATTTTCTAACAGTTCGAAATTATTTAAAGTATTCACTTCGACAAGAAAACATTGTGTGTTCCTTATTTTACTAATTTTTTGATCAATCTCTTAAGGAATTTAAGGTTTCAAAGAATTTTCGAGATATTTAATCAACCAATTATTATAATTTCCAGCTAAAATTTAAAAGAAGATCTTTCTATTTCTGATCGTTTTTTTTTATATCTAATAAAATCATTAATTTATTAGTAATTAATTCCTTTTTTTTTATTATGGTTATTTCTCCTCTTCATTTTCTTTTTTTTTGTTGGAAAACTTGTCTAATTCTTTCGTATTTTTTTTTATTTTATTATTAGATTTATTTAAAGCATATTTAGAGGAACAAAAAAAGCAAGAACAGAAAAAAAATCGATTTTTTTTGTCAACCAACAAATAAATTTAATTTCATTCCGATTTTATGATTTAACAGGGAGAAAAAAAAAGCAAATAGAAAAAAAAACAGAAATTTCATAATGTCATCAAAGGCAGCACAACTAGGAGGAACCTCATATATAAATTCGAATTTTTCAAATCGATCCATAATGACACCATCGCCACTATCAGCAATTAGTTCGTTAAATGACGATTTAGGTCTAGTAAGTGAAAACAGCGTAGGAGGTGGTGGTGGTGGCGGATCTGGCGGCGGAGGGGGTGGTCAAACAAAATTCTCAGATTCATATGAAATAGAACAAAACTTTTTAAATGTTCTCAATTCAAATGATGACTCATCGAATTATTTTTTTCGAAATAATTCGAAAAATTCACTAATACCATTAAATTATTTTAATGAAAATAACGATCCGACTACGAGCTTAAACCTAAAATCTAATTTTTTTGATTCGAACATTTCTAATTTAAAACAACAATTAACTAAACAAGAACAAACACAAAATCTAGTCCAACATAGATGTGGAATTTGTGGTATTGAGCCCATGATTGAAGGTAAAACTCTAGTCGGTTGTTATCATTCATTTTGTCAGCGATGTCTAATTCAATCAACCATAAACGGATTAATTCAAACTGAAATGAATGGCTTAGGATCTTCTATAATTACTTGTCCAATATGCTCACAGGAAACTTTAATTCCGAATGGAGGTATTGATTCTTTATTGCCACATTATTCAAATCCCATTTTGTTGCCATTCTCGGGTAGTAATACTGATTTTAATAGCATTCAATTCAAAGCTTCTTATTTGTCTTCGACATCATCATCGGCCTCTTCTTCTTCGTCATCCTCTTCAACAACAACTAATTCATCTCCCCAAATTTCTAATCATCATCAAAAAAATAATAGCCAAATTATTAAAAATAACAATTTTATGTTAGATTCAAATTCGTTTAATTTCGACACGAATAATCTTGACCAAAGTCTTTTAATTAAACGTCAAATACAACAACAACAACAGCAACAACAACAGCAACAACAACAGAATAAAGTAAATCAACAAATTCAATTGCAGCAACAATCACGTTTGATTCAAATAGAAAATGATATACAAAAAACATTTTCGTTTTATGCGCAGTTACTGGGTGAACGACGTGATAATTTAGTTAAGGAATTACATGCGATTTTTCAGTTTGTAGCCAAGCAGAACAATAATAAACTTAATAAATCCCAGAAATCAAGTGAGTCAAATGAAGATTCGAAGCAAACAAGTGAGCACAATGAGGATGCTAATTCAGCTAATGATTTACAATTAATTAATAATCGCCTAATGGCTATTGAATTTGTAACTAATTTACAAAATATACAAGAAATTATAAATCAATCGTTCGGCTATATTAGATACAACAATTCGAGTGCGAATAGTGAAAATAAGAGTGAAACATTCGAGACATCTAATCAATCGTCATATAGACCTAAGCCAATCGGTACCAATTTTTATCAGCCAGAAATAAATGATCATTTTTCTAATTCGAATACGACTGATTTTCTAATTGAACAATTTGTTACTAATCTAAGTAACGGTGGCAATCAAATGATAGGTAAGAATTTAATTTAATCACATAAATTATAAAAATCTTATATCGATCGAAAAACAGAGACTAATTATCTATTATAATGTTGTGAGTCGAGTCGGAAAAAGTCGACTTAAAAATCTTAGAGTCGATTCTAGTTGAATAGTTTATCTTAAAAGTCGATTAAAATCGCCTAATATGAAAATTGTTTTTCTGATTGATTTGTTTTAATTTTACTTTACAATGCGGTTCAAATAATCAGCATACCATTTTTGTATCTTTTTTTAATAACCAAAAGTTGGAAAATTAAAAATTTTTCGAATAAAAATTCTTTTACCATCTAGAGTTACAATTCGCTATATGTAACGCATCCGCTTAGCTTTTGCTTTTATGCAAGTCGATTACGATTAAACTTTTTTTTTTATAATTTTGCATTCAACATCTTATGTTAGAAAATTTTTTCACTTGTGTGATAATTGTACCTTAGACCTATCGCTCCAAAGAACTCGATTTACACCACTCGGCCATGAAAAAAATATAGTCGATTTTAGTCGACCCACAACACTAATTTATTAGAACTTGACTTGTTCATAAGATATCTATAAAATTTTTTTTAAATTCTATAAAAAAATTTTTTGTTAATCGATAATTTAAAAACATTTTTTTCAATTTCCTTTTAATTTCCTTTTTATTGTTATTAGATTTATGAAAAAAATTTTATACTCTAAAATCTTTTGAGGCCATGGGCACTTGTGCGCTGCTTTACGGTAGCCTGGTATGGTACGGTACGATACATTAGTAAGCTTCCACGTCGTTTTCATAATGTTACTCTCTCATGAGTAAACAAGAGTGGGTTTAAAATTCAGCAAACTAAAAGATCTTCTAAAAACTTATTCTTTTAGCTGACTGATTTTTTAGAATTTTAAATTTTAAAACCTTATAATAACTTTATTTTCGATCGATTGCCTTAATTATTGAAAAAAAAAAGCATGAAAAAATCTTTATTTATATTAAATTTTTTTAAAGGTAATCAAGTAAATAATAAACAAATAAGCTCAATAAACAACTCGAATGGTAATTTAACATCTAAAAACCAAAGCCAAAAACAACAAAATAGCAGTACGGGAACATCAAACAACCGAGCAACATCATGGTCATCAGTTGTAGCCTCTTCAACAAATCGAACCCAAACTCAATCCAATCAGCAAACTAAAAACTCTTCGAATGGTTTCGATCAAATTGACGAAATATCAAGACAAACATCAAATTCAAACAATGGTCTCTTGTCCTCAACATCATCCACTTTATCTTCTTCAAATGACCAACACGTCAATTTCGATCTAGCTTCATCGTCATACGACGAAACAAATAATTTAATGAACAACTCGTCGAATCCATTGCCTGCTAAATCACAAATTAAGCGACATAAAATGACTTATAGCTGTAAATTTGGCGAGTTCGGTGTTACGGATGGTCAATTTACAGAGCCAAGTGGAGTTTCCATTGGACTAAATAATGACATAATTGTAGCTGACACTAATTCTCATCGAATTCAAATATTCGATAATGAGGGTAGATTTAAATTTAAATTTGGCGAATGTGGTAAAAGAGATGGTCAGTTATTATATCCGAATAGAGTCGCTGTTGTTAAACAAACAGGTGATATAGTCGTCACTGAACGTTCACCAACTCATCAAATACAAATTTACAATCAATATGGTCAATTTTTAAGGAAATTTGGAGCTAATATTTTACAGCATCCAAGAGGTGTTTGTGTCGATTCTAAAAGTCGAATAATTGTTGTTGAATGTAAAGTAATGCGTGTAATTATTTTTGATTTAATGGGCAATGTTTTACATAAATTCAATTGCGCTAAATATTTGGAATTTCCGAATGGTTGTTGTTGCTCAAATGATAGAGAGGAAATATTCATAAGCGATAATAGAGCTCATTGTATTAAGGTCTTTAATTATGAAGGTCAATTTTTGCGACAAATAGGAGGCGAAGGTATAACTAACTATCCTATTGGTGTTGGTATAAACTCTAACGGTGAGGTACTTGTAGCCGATAATCACAATAATTTCAATTTGACTGTGTTTAATCAAGACGGACAAATGATTACAGCTTTGGAATCTAAAGTAAAACATGCTCAATGTTTTGATGTTGGCCTAATGGATGATGGTTCAATTGTTCTTGCTAGTAAAGACTATAGAATTTATGTATATAAATATAATAGTTCGAATAATTCAAACGATTCGTCTAGTAATAGTCTTATGAATAATAATTCAAATTATTCCTCTAGTAATAATAATAATTCTAACAATCAAGTTTCAAATGGTAGTAATAGTTTATTAAACAGTATGAATGCATTTAATAATTATTAGGAATCGAAAAAATTGTTGCCAAATCTCAATCTTATCAATTGAAAACAAAAAATTATTTTATTTAGAAGTTAACGAAAAATTAAAAATTTTTTAGTCTTTTTTTTGCGTTGATCAAAAGTTAATTCAATTGTCCAAGCTTTTAAGACTGGAAAAAAAAAATTTTCTAGACAGCTATTATAGCAAAATTGAGCTTAATGGTCATATTTAGCCAAATTTTTTAAAATACGCACATTTAATACCAGAGCTACTTTATAAATGCTGAAGAATCTTCGAAACCAAAAATTAATTTTCTTACTTCAACAACTAAGATTGACAGTTAACAGTTAAATCAAATAATTTTCAGAAAAAAGGTTTTACTTAATTTTACGAAAGTTTTAAATCACTACTATATAAAGAATACAAAACTTGGGGTTTAAGTAATAATTATTAACAAGCCATAAATAAGCCCAAGAATTTAACTTTCCCTTTAATTATCAGTTTTTTGTACCATTAAGTTTTTGTCCTATTTTAGACTATTTAAAACTTGACTTAACCATTATAAGTTTTACGATAAATTCAAGAGAGGACTAGAGAGGATTTTTTAAAGAATTAATTTGACAAATTTACTTAAAAGACTATAACCAGGTGTCAGTCAAATTTTTTTTCAGTCTTTAAAACTTGAATATTTATTTAATTTTTGGACCAATAAGCAAAAAAAATTACTAAACAAAATTAGGCTTAATATTAAAAAAAGTTCAGATTTCTAGAAGTGTTGTATTTTAAATGTTGTTAAATTTTTTATAATTTTGATTGGAGAAACAAAAAAAAAGAAGCACCATGAGTCATTGACGGGTGTTTTAATAGAAAAAAAAATGTTTAGAGAATTGTTAAAAAAAAATTAAAGAAAAAAAAATTAAATGTTGTTACAATTCATGATCGCTTCCCGCAGACAAACATTTTGTTATTGTTGTTGTTGTTTTTGGATCTGATTCTTCATAGTTAACAAGGCCTGGGGATTTTAAAATTTGATCATTTTTTTTAAAGCGACCGAGAGAATTTTAAAACAAATTTTTTCTTTTTTTAATTTTGATTTTTAGTGAAATTTAAAATTGTTGATTTTCTTTGTTTTTATGTTATTTTGGATGTTGTTGATTTTTTGAAAAATTTTCCAAAATTTATATTTTAAATGAACAAATGAAAATTTTTCAAAATATATTTTAATTGTTTAACAAAAAAAAAATGGAATTATTGGTTAATTAAAATCAAAAGCGAGTCAATTTAAATTTTTAATTTTTTTTTAGTACAGAATGGTGAATGTTATTTCGAATGGTTCCACGGAAATGTTTGATTAGCTTTTGATATTTTTGCCAAAATATTCCAAAATTTCTAAAACAGTTTCTTTATATTTTTTTTGTTGATTTTTTTTGTTTTTCAAAAAATTGTAGTTTTTTATTTATAACTTTAAAATTATTGTTAATCTTTCTAAAATAAAAAAAAATAATTTGGAAAAAAAATATGAAAGCGAATTGCTTTTATTGTTTTGACTCGATTCTTATCTAGAATTTGTTATTATTTATATTGTTTTTTTTTATATTTTTTCTGTTTTTTATTTTAATATCCGCTGTTTTATAATTTTTTGAATGAAAGGTTTAATTTGTTAAAAAATTTTTTTATTTCTAGCAAAAAGAATTAAAATTCTGTTATCATTGACAAATTGATTTTTTCAATTTGCCTTGAATTTTTTAATTTTCTTTTAAAATAAAATTTTTAAAAATCAAAAATTTTACTTGATTTTACTCAAAATTTCCCTTACGGATATTATTGTAATAACCTGAGATTAAATACTTTTTCTGGTCAAATTAGAGATGTATGAGATTATGAAGCCTAATAACGGATCTTGTATTTGATGAAAAAAACATGTCTCATTCGAGTAAAAATAACAAAAAAATGATTCAAATTCTAGTCAATATTGAAAAAAGTTAAAAAGGTCACAGAAAGCAGCACGTTTTAAAAAAATCCATCTTGGAAATGGTAAACGAGAAGGGTAATAAATAAATGGTCTTTTACCCACTCCTGTGGGTTGTTAACCGACGTCCACGGCCGTTAATCGGATTGGCCGTCGACCCCGGTTTAATAACCTTGATAAGTACTTTGATATAAAAAATTTAATAAAAGGAAACAGACACCCCACAGGTCACAGACAGCAGATCGACCCTTCTCTTTCATATTTTTGTGAAAAAGCCTCAAACCTACCTCAAACCGACCATTAAATACACTTGAAAAGATTTCAAACGGGTCAAAAATTCCTAAAAATAGGGGGTCCAACTGACTTTTCAACATTTTGGAAAATTTTATATGGCAAGATTTTTTTTCTATTTAACATTTTCAAGATTTTTTAACAGCGAGAAATTTAATTTTTTTACAATTCATTTTCATGTTAAATTTTGAAATGTTATTACGCAACTATTTACAGTGGTGATTTGATCCGAAGATTTTACCAAATTTATCGTAAAATATGGTAAATTAACCATATTTTACCAAATTTTACCTAAAATATGGTAAAATCGCAAAAGTTAAAAACAGTTAATTAACCAAAATTATGGATAAAAAACCGTTTTTTACGATAATTTTGGTAAAATCTGGTAAAAAAAAAAAGTGCCAAAATTTTTGGCAAAAATGGACTTTTTTTCGAAAAATTCATTTTTTTTGTTTTTGTTGTTTTTTCAAAATTCATTAAAAAAATTAACCAAATTTAACCGAAAATTACGTAAATTTTGGTTAATTTTTAACAAAAAACGTTAAAAAAAGTAATTTATGGATAATTTATTGAAAAATTAAATTAGATTAATAAAATAAGTTGCCAAGTTTTTAAACAAGCTATAAGATAGTCTTAAACTTCCCATGGGCGATGTTCTTATGAAGATGTCAGAGGTTATAACAGCTTAAGAACAAATTTTAAACAAAAAAAGTATCCTCTTAAAAAACCTCCTAAAAAAATCTCTTAAGCTTGTTTCGAAAAATGTCTTAAACTTTTTTGCTTAAGCAAAAAAATCGTCTTAACCACCTTTAAATCATTTCTTTTCAACTTTTTTCTTATCTTTTAGATTTTTTTAAACAAGATCTTATTAAAACTGATTAATCTAATTTAATTTTTCAATAAATTATCCATAAATTACTTTTTTTAACGTTTTTTGTTAAAAATTAACCAAAATTTACGTAATTTTCGGTTAAATTTGGTTAATTTTTTTAATGAATTTTGAAAAAACAACAAAAACAAAAAAAATGAATTTTTCGAAAAAAAGTCCATTTTTGCCAAAAATTTTGGCACTTTTTTTTTTTACCAGATTTTACCAAAATTATCGTAAAAAACGGTTATCCATAATTTTGGTTAATTAACTGTTTTTAACTTTTGCGATTTTACCATATTTTAGGTAAAATTTGGTAAAATATGGTTAATTTACCATATTTTACGATAAATTTGGTAAAATCCTCGGATCAAATCACCACTGTAGAAAAAATTAAAATAGAAAAAAAATCTTGCCATATCCTTTTTCCCAGTTGAACTCTGCTTGAGCAGTTTTAGCCCGCTTGGCAATAGGTGAAAATATTCAGGAAATTTTTTATGAAATATGATTAAGATGATTCATGTTTTCTTAACTAATCGTACATGTAGGCTTACTCAAGCAAAAATGAATTGAGTACGAGTACGATGTTAATTCGGTAGCAGTGCAGTAAATGAAAAAAAGGACTTTTAAAGAAAAATTGAAAAGATTAGAATGAAAATGAACGTTTAAACGAAACTCATACGAATAAAAACAACCCTGAATGTTCATATTTGGAAAATATGGATGGCCAGGATAGTTATTAAAATTAAATAAATAGTAATTTAAAAGGCTATTTTAGCAGCTAATTCCACTTAGCTTGTACCTAATATATATTCTACAAAAATTAACAAAAAACTAAACAATAATATTATTTCTAATTTATCACGTGGTGTATAAATTATTAAAATTGGAAAATTATTTTTAAAACGAATAAATTCTATTAAAAGAAAAATTGAAAATTTCCTTCACTTCAATTGGGATACTGTGTTTAGAAAAGAAACATAAACGTAGTATACCTTTTTTTTCTCATTTAATCTAATTTTATAAAAAAAGAATTTCAAATTAATTTAGGAAAAAAATAAGAAAATATTTCTATATCGAAAACTATGGAAGAAGCTTTTAAAATAAATCAAAAATCGTCTAAATTACGCAACGACTCTGCTGTTCAAGGAACAAATGACTCCTCTGTATTAAGCAAAATATCAGCTGCTCAACTTGGTTATTGTAAAGATGATTATCTAGCTCATTTCGCAAGTAAAAAGGCAAGAAGATCTCCCTTGGTCAACAGGTAATTAAGTTATAAAATTAAGGAAATTTAAATTACTAAGCAATCAATTTTGTTTCTGTTTATAGAGGCTATTATATTAGAGCCAAATTAATTGATTATGTTATCAAAGAATTTCTTCATCAAGTTTCAGAAGGTCATAGCCAGATAATTAATCTGGGTGCTGGTTTTGATTCAACATTTTTTCGACTTAAAGACTTATCTCTTTTGGCAAATACATTTTTTATTGAAGTGACTAAGAAATTTTTTTGAGAAATTCTCTTTTTTTTTTAAATCTTTTAAATTTTAAGATAGATTTTCCTGACGTAATAAACAGAAAAATAAATTTGATAAAAAACAATCCGATTTTGAACGAGTTTTGTTCTGATTTGGAAACAGTCAAAGAAATAAATGGAAATAAAGGTAAGAAAAAGAACTTTTGACTTTTTAATTTTTTGAACTTATTTTTTTTTAAACATTTTTCAATGTTAAGTTTATCAAAGCCTCAAGTCAAATCTCTTGTTAATCGGAATAGATTTGCGCAATTCAGAACTTTTAGAAGCAATTTTAAAGTCAATACCTCAATTTAATGAAAATCTCCCAACGTTTCTTTTGTCCGAAGTAGTCATGACCTATATGTCAGTGAAAAGCTGTAATGGTCTAATAAAATGGATAAGTGAAACATTCACTAATTGTGTATTAACAGTTTATGAGCAAATAAATCCGTTTGATCCGTTTGGTGAAGTGATGTGCTCACATTTTAATAAATTGGGATCACCTTTGAGGTGTATTTTGAAATATCCTTTTGAAGATGATCAAAAGAAGAGATATAAAAATGAGGTAAAATAGGAAAATTTAAATTTCGAAATTAAAAATTTTTTAGCCTTTTTTAGGACAGATTTTACATGGTTAAATATTTATATTTATATTTAACCATGTAAAATCTGTAAAATCATGTAAATTCTGAGGTTGTGTATTTAATAAATACACAACCTCTTTAAAGATACAAAATCTTAAAAAGGAATTTTTTTATTATGAGTCGAATTTTTTTCTTTTTTTCAAGTATTGGATTTTTTAAATCTCTTTTCTTTTTTTTTTTAAGGGATTTTCGGATGTTTTTAGCATAAAGGCATCGGAATTTTATCAATATTGCACATCAGATAAAGAAAAAAAAAGAATAGATGATATTGAATTATTTGATGAGTACGAGCCTTGGCATCTTAAGTGCTCTCATTATATATTATTATCAGCAACCAAAGGAAATTTTTGCTCAGAATTTATTCGAAATTTGTACACAAACTCAAAGCCTAAAATCGATACAAACAAACACTTAAATCTCATTAAATTCGACTCAAGTCATATCAATTATAAACCTTATCCAATCAAATTTGGTAGTCGTTTTGGGCACAGCTTATGTTCATTAGGGTCTAAATTATTCATTTATGGCGGCTTTGGCGAACTAGCAACAGATCCGTTTTGTAAACATTTAAGACTAGCTTCAGTCGAAGAATTCAATTTAGAACAAATGAATTTAAATGTTCTTGAACTTCCAGTTAATTCACTTGGTGATAGAATATTTCAAGATTGTACAACAACAGGAGAAAATAGTATGGTTGTAACATTAGGTCGTAGTAATCCAAGTAAAATGTTCGAATCAATAGTTAGAGTAAACTATCTCGAAAACAACATTCAAACCGAAAGTATTAATATTAAAATACCTAGATTTAGACACGCTGTTTGTTCCATACCAAACTCAGGTCTTTTTATTTATGGAGGAAAATACTATGACGAAACAACAAATACATCTCGTATACTAAACGATGCCTACGTACTTGACGAGTCTAATAATCTAAAAAAAGTTTTTGTAGATGAAAATATAATTACTGCAAGACATTCAATGTGCATTAATTTATGGAATAATTTCTTAATTGTAAGCGGTGGCTTAGACGAAAATGAAAATCCATTAAGTGATTTGATACTCATAAGCATTGAGACTTACGAGTATAGAAAAATAAGTCTAAATAAAGGTTACATATTTCCAAGATACTCACATACAAGTCACATTGTTGATGATACTCTTATTTTAGTTGGTGGTGCTAACTTTGAACAAAATCCACCTGGAATTTGTTTTGTTGATTTGAAAAAATTTGTTGCTTATGAATTCGATGTTCCAAACGAGAATCGTTTAATGCTTGTTTGTCATCAGAGTCATTTAATTGATAAGAATAATCTTTTAATTGTTGGCGGCGGTGCTGTTTGTTTTACTTTTGGTACACATCTTAATAAACAACCATCCATTTTGGACATTAGTAAATGCTGGTCTGAAATTTCTCAAAACTAATTCAAATTTTTGTTTTGACAATTCTTAAACACATTTGAACGAATAAAAATTTTCAAGTCATTTTTGATTTTATTAAGACCAAAAAATCAAATTATTTTAGGAGTTATGGCGATCGCCGAGCCAATGGAGCATAGTAGATCAAAAACATAAAAATAGATAACAGAAATGTATCTTAAATTTAATTTGGTTCATTTAAAAATTATTAGAGTCAACGTAGTTGCTTAATTTAAACGAGATGTCGAAATGGACTGTTTTTGTTTTTTTTTAAAGAAATTTAGTGCTGAACTTAACGACATGTCATTAAAGGCTAACGACATGGTTTCTTTATTTTTTGGATATGTTTTTTTTTTTGAAATAGCAATTTTAAAATTTCACCCTGATTTCGAAATGAAAAAAAAATTAAATCACGATGAGTCAATATTTTGGACCGACATGTCTCTAAATTATTCGATATTTAACGCTAAATTTAGAAGAATTTTTAAAAAAATGTTAAGTGTCTTTTTAGTTTGATTCAAGTTAAAATTATCTTTTTTTGTATCAAAATTTACAATCATATCATAGCTTAGCTTCTAAAAAAATTGAGACTGATCGAATTTGAAACTGAAATTTATTTTCAAATTCGGGCTTAATTATCCCATCCAGTGAAAATCCGAGTCCAAATTCTTATTCCTGGTCCAAAAATTTTTTTGTTATATCATAAAAAAATTTTTTTTTGTCATTTTTTTTATTCGTTATATATAGGTGATAAAGCGACTTTATTTAAGTAGGCATATGTAGAACAAGTTAATTGGCCGAGTGGTTTAAGTAGTTTGATGGAGGACTTTCGAATTTGTTTCGAACAAACCTAGTTTAGTAAAGGGCTCAAGTTCCTACTTAAGGAATAAAAAAATTCACTAATGTATAACTCAAATGTCAGCTTACCGTATTTCCTCAAATAAGATCGAGTCGCTATCTTTTGAAGACCTTCTATTTGAAATTTTTTTGGTCTTAAAAAATGACTTAAATAATAGAACAAAGATCTTTTATTTGAATCTTTTACAGAAAGAAAAAATTAATGATGTTGATAATTTTATTTGTTATTAAGTTATGGGAATCTAAAATTTAAAATAAAACAATCTTTTAATCGAGGCACTTTTTGAATAGAAAAAAACTCGAATAAAAGGTTTTTTTGCCTCAAATAAAAGCCTCGCGCTTTTATTTGAGTGAGCTTGTATTTGAGGAAATACGGTAATTGGATCTAGATCAACCTAAATTTTTTTTTTGTATTATTTCAGTCTTATAGACAAAGCAATAAATAAAATATATAAAATCCAATAAAAAAATGATTAAAGGTTTTTTAATTAGTTATACTTAAAAGGATCATACCGTATACCGTTGCAAAGAGATGCACGCATTAAAACCCAAGTTCTCGGATTGTATCCAATTTTTTGATTGGTCAATTTTTTTATCAACCAATCAAAAATTGGATACAACCCGGGAACTTGGGTTTTAATTGGTGCATCTCTTTGCAAGGGTATGATCATAAAGATTTTTTTGAAAACAAAATACGCCCGTCTTAAACTCAAACCTATAAAAAGGCAAATCTGAAGGTCTCATTTAACGGAATGCTAAAGTTTTTTGTCACTTTTTTTTGTTTTAGTTGTAAATTTCCACAACATTAAAATAAGCCTAAATCAAATATTCAGTAAAAATTTATCAAATTTTTAACCATGCAACAACAGGGGGGTGGGTCAATTTAGACGAAAAAAAACTTAAAGGGGCCTAGAGTTGGGAATTTTTCTATCAACTACCCCATGACTAGCCCATTAAAATTGCAAAAATGAGGCCATGTTTATTTTTCTAGATAAAATTGAATAAATCTAAGCTCCAATAAGCTATTAAAGAAACGTGGAGAATTAGAATCTTAACAACGATACAGCTCAACAGATAATGGTTTTTACAAGTTTTACGATCCGTAGTTGAAAGTGGATAGAAGTTTTTTTTAACGCTCTGTGAGAAGAATTTTTGCTAGTAAACTAGGCAATCCAATTCAAGATACCTTTGAAATTTAAATTTTCAACAAGAATTTATGGTCTGTTTATGATTAGTTTCATCCGTCAAGTCAGAGGCTAAAACTATTTTTGCTTTTACTTGGCTAATTTCTCACATCCCAAATTAAGACAAATAAACTAAGATAATAACACAAAAAAGTGTTCATGTGATACCAAAGATATGTAATGTAATATGTTATATCAATCAGCACATGCTCTTCTATAAATTAAAAAAGAATACAAGGGTGTGACTCGGTCATTAAATTTCTTTTACTTAAGGCTTTATTTTGAACCCTTAAACATCTCTGAATGTTTTTGTTAAACATAAAAATTACAAAAAGAACATGTGGCAACTTTTTTTTCTATTTTACTTTTTCTAAAAAAATTGCATTATTAAATTTCAAAATTTAACATGAAAATGAATCGTAATATAATGAAATTACGCATTTAGAAAATTTCGAAAATGATGAAATTTAACTAAACGTGTATTTAAGATTAATTTAGTCGATCTTCGGAATTTTTTTGAAAGTTCATAAATTTATATAACAAATGACTTTTAAATTGTGAAAGGTAATACACATTTTGAATTTTTCAATTATTAAAAAGTTTCCTCGGACATTGTTTTAGATTTCACTAAGCATTTCACTTTGTGATAGAATGTTTGAAGATTCAACAACTAAAAAAATATGAGACAAGATACGATATTTTAATCTTATAACAAATCCACATTATAAAAATAGAATATTCGGTGACTAGAGAAGAAAAAAAAAGGAATTAAAAAAAAATTTGAAATGAAAAAAAGAAAAAAAAATTATAATTGTGTATGGTTAAAAGCTATGATTGGTGAAACTTCTTTATTAAAAAAAAAACGTTGGCTTTAAGAAAATTCTTTTATTTAAAGCTTAAAAAATTACTATAAAAAGGAATGTAAAAAACACAAAACATTGAAAAAAAAATGTACAATAACGGCTTGAGAAAAATGGTTCCAATGGATGAATTCTCTGATAACCGGAGTCATCGATACCCAAAAAATACATCTCAACGCAGTAGATCATCAGGTGCAAAATTGAATTTTAATCGGTCAGGCCTTCCTGAACATCATCGATATGTTCAACCTGATTGGAATCGATCTAGAGAATATTGTGTGTATGAACCAGACGTTGTTGAACGGCATTTATCGAAAGGATATCATAAATTTGATCGCAGGAGATCGTCTGGTTTGAAAAAAAGAAGTAAACCAAATTATATGGGCCAAGATAAAATCAAAAGTGACCGAGATTTTCCAACGCAAAATTTTATTTATACATCGGAACAAACGAGACGCGATCGATCAATTGAAGATTTTCGATCATTTGAAGCTAAAGACAAATCAAAATTGAAGGAAAAACATTTTTCGAATCAATTAGAATTATTTCCGAAAATAAAATTTTCTTTGCAAAATTCAAAAAAATACAAAGATAATTAGTATTGTTTTTTTTTTGTTTTTTAACTATAATTTTTAAATTTTTTTTTTACCATTTTTAGTTGTAAAATTTTAATTGTGAAATTTTTCACAATAGTAAGTTTTATTTGTAGATTTTTCTTAATAATAATTAAAAAATAAAAAAAATAGTACAAAAATTATAAAAGCCGAAAAAAAATTTTGAAAAAAATTAACAAATTACAAAACTTTTTCCGGTGTTTAGGGTCAATCTTTTAAATCGTTACAATATAAATTTGATCAAATGTTGTTCAACAGATTTATTAGGTTGTTGGAAGGGGATTAAAGTTTAAAAAATAAATTAATAAGAAAATTCACATTTTTTCATTTTAATCCATAAAAATTGTTTATCAAAAATCGACCCTCTTTAAAAGTTTTTTTTTTAATATTACCGTAAAAGCTCGCGCATAACTCAAATGAAAAATGATTCGGACTAGCCGTTCATCAAAATTATTGTTTAATGCAAGCTACGTTAATATTAAAAAAAATTATTATTAAAAATTTCAAAAATAATTTTAAAATTTAAAAAAAAATTTTAATTATATTTTAAAGTTTTATTTCTTTAAAATAGTCCCAATCTTTAAAAAATTAAAAATATTATACTTCACCTACTAATAAAACTAGATTTGGAATAAAAAATTTTTAGTAAAAACTTTTAATTCTAAACTTTTAAAACTAAATTCATTTTGAAATGAAGCCATTTAAATATAAAATCCATGTCTATTATCTAGGCAAGTTTATATTAACACTTAATTCCTAGATTTTAAGCGAAATTGGCCAACATGAAAAATTTCTTTAAAAGGAACTTTTGCATGCATGCTAGATACAAATTAATTAAATTAAAGCAATTTTAGAAATAAAAAGGCTCCATGGAATCTTTTATTTAGACATAAAGTGTCTTTTATTTAGGCCTAATGGTAAGGTCGTTCTAGATTTTAATTTAAAAAATTCAAACTAATAAATCATTTATAGTTAGATTAACCCAGTATCTTATAAATACTAGATTAAATTCTATGGACGATCTAGAATTAGAACTAATAAAAAAAATAGATTTATTAGTTCGATTTGATGTAAGAATATTATATGAACCAGACGTTTTTGAACGGCATTTTTCAAAGGCTATCATATAGTTGATCGCAAGAGATCGTCTGAGTTGAAAAACAGAATTGAACCAAATTATAAAAGAGACCAAGATAAAAGCAAAAATGACCGAGATTTTCAAAAGCAAAATTTTATTTTTGCATCGGAGCAGACAAGACGCGATCGATCAATTGACGATTTTCGATCATTTGAAGCTGAAGACAAATCAAAATTGAAGGAAAAACATTTTTCTTTAAAATTTGAATTATTTCCGAAAATAAAATTTTCTTTGCAAAATTCAAAAAAATACAAAGATAATTAGTATTGTTTTTTTTTGTTTTTTAACTAGAATTTTTAAATTTTTTTTAAATTTTATCAAATGTTGTTCAACAGATTATTAGGTTGTTAAAATGTTTTTCCTTCAAATTTGAAAAAATAAAACTTGTAGGAAAAACATTTTTCAATTTTTTTTTGCTAAAAGGGGTTGTGTACGTAACCATGTAAATTTTGCCTCTCAGGGACAACTCTTTTCAGAAAACAAAAAATACTAATTCCGAAAATAGGTGATCTAAAGAAACTAAAATGATAAAGGTTTTTTAATTATTTATTTGGGGCTTGTCTATGATTAGAGCTAAACTATACAATGTTTTTTTTCTATTTATCGGATATTTCTAATTTAAAAAATGTTCATATTAATATTTTCATGACTTAGACATATCAATTTGTAGAAAATTAATTTCTCTTTCAGGTTAAATGGTTTTTAATATTTTAAAAAATTTTAATACAAAATTATATTAAGTATAATAATTAAACTTTGTTTTTGAATAAACTTGTTTTCTAAATAGCCCCAAGAATATTTGATTCTACCTTGTACCAATTTTTTATCACTAGCCTCTGTTCTATAAGATTCAATTATTTTTTTTTCCGAAATGACAAAAAGTTTAGCGTTTTTGGTACACCTTGAAAAAAGTCGTGCAAAAAGGATGCAATCGTCTGAATATTTGTTCTAATTATAAATCGGTAAAATTTATTTTTCACACTTTTTGCACGACTATTTTTTTTTTAGGTTTGTAGCATCTTGCAAATCCAAACTCCCATTTTCCTTTAAAACGTTATTAAGATTTAAGCGAATTGAACTGAGTCAATCGGACTATAATTTACAACCCGATTATTTTCTTAAACTTTGAAAACAATTTTGTAGATTATCTAATGCGCTTCAAGAATATAAGGCTAATGTATAAAAAATAAGCAGTTTTATCTGATATACAATCTTAAAACCACAATCAACTAGCAGTTTTTAAAAAGGTGCATGGAAAGGAGAGGAGACAAAATTTTTTTTTTCCAAAAAGCAAAAAAAAAGTTATTTAGAGGTTTTCTATCCCGCAGAATTCGAATCTGACGTCAGAATTACGACATTCAGATAGCTTAAAATTTTCAATATGTCAAAACCTTATTTACAGTGCAAAAAAAGTACTGTCCTAAGCTAAAATTTTTTTTTTTTCGAATTCCAAAAACCCAAACAGACACTAGATTTTTCGCTATATTTTTATAATTTTAATTGAAATACCAACAAAAAAACATTTAAAAACCTTTTTTTTGGGGGCAAAAATTGCATGGTTAAATGAACAACCTCTTTTCATAAAAAACTTGTGTCATTTTTTTTATTTTACTTTTTTCTAAAAAAATTGTGTAATTAAATTTAAAAATAGATTAAATTTCACTTGAAATGCCTTGGTCTAAAAATTTAAAATTAATATCTTGCTTTGGTGGTTTCGTATAAGTCATTTTAAGTGATTTTTTTGATCAAAAAAATAAGAAAAAGAAAATTGACAAAAATTTTGCCTTCGTCCCCTATTAAGAGTTACTACAACTTTTAAGAGTTTAACACAAAATAACTTACTTTAGAATTAAGTCAAAATTCATTGATAATCAACATTAAATTCTATTTTCTATAAAGGATAATTTTATATAGTAAAACGGTGACTTATTTTTTTTTATGATGGATTTAGACTTGAACACCAAAATTACCCCTAATTTTTTTCTCACCAAATTAGCTCAAGAAGTTAATTATGTAAGGGGGAAAACGGTTAATAATGTTAACATAATTCCCCCAGAAATGATCCAAATTACCCCGTTTTTCACCAAATTAGACTAAAATTCACCATATTACACTTTTTCCTTTTTTTAATACAAATTAAGAAACGTCGTATTGCAACTTATCAAAATGACCTAAGCCATCTTAATATCCAGTTTTTAATTCTATTTGTTGAATGATTTTATTTAGAGTAATTTCGATAGCAAGATTTATTTAATAATACATAGTTTTATAAAAATACGTATAAAATATTTTTTTCGATACACTACCGTAAACTCTTGCCTATAACTCTAATGGAAAGTGATTGGGAAATCCAATATGTTTCCATTAGGGTTATAGGCAAGATTTTACGGTAAGACAATTATACTAATTGTTCTAGTGACTCAATCAGTATTCCGACAGTTTTGAGTTAGATTCCAGAATCTGGTGAAATTTTTAGAAACGATTCTCCAATTAATCAAAGACCGTAAATCGAAATCTACCATTCTGACGACAATTTTTATGAAGACTTGTTGCGCTACTATTCTTTTTTAAAGAGTCTAGCTAGTATCCACAAAGAAAAAAATGTAACCCACAATAAAATATATGTTACCCACATCGACAAAATTTTCGCCACAAAAATCACTTTCAACAAGAAAAATCTTTTCCTCATAAAAAACAACTTTTTTTCACAAATATTTCAATTTTCCTTTGAACTTTTCGACACAAAAATAATGTAATGGGAGAAATTCGCCAAAAGATTATTTTAATGCATCAATAAAACAAGATTTTACCCAATATAAAAAACTGATTCCTTTATTTTGATATGGCAAGATTTTTTTTCTATTTTACATTTTAAAAATTTTTAATTGCATAATTAATTTTTTTTTTACAATTCATTCTCATGTTAAATTTTGAAATAGAATTGCGTAATTTAAAAAAAAAATTAAAAAAGAAAAAATCTTGCCATATTGTAAATCACTTTTAAAAAGTTTCATAACGTTTTAAAGAATAAGCAATATGAATAAAATTCTCGGAATAAATGGCTTAATAGTTAAAAAATATTTTTTCAACTTTTTTCATAAAAATATTCATTTTTAATTATTAAGTTTAATTTCTAATTTTTTCCATTAAAGATCAAAAATCCTTTTGACCAAGAAAAATTGAAGTGAATAGTCATTTGTGTTAAAAAGATTCACTATTGTGAGTAACAGTTATTTTTTTGTGGGTAATTAATTATCTCTTTTTTAATTAATGAAAATCGTTCCATTTAAGCGAAAATAATCGATTAACAGCTAATCGATGCACAATTCTAATCTTTTTTATGGAAAAGTCTGTAGAAATTTTGTTCCATTTATAGACATTTTACACATTTTGTTCGAATTTGATTTATACCTATTTTGTTCCAGCAGTATGCTTATTACTTGAAAAGCAGATAAATTTATAGAAGTTCTAAAACAAACTTTTTTTAATAGAGAAAATTATATTCAAATAAAAATGTTGAAAAACGTTTTATTGATTTATTTTAAATAATTTTAATCTTGGCAGTATTTACTTACTTTTTTTAATATTTCCTTGGATTCATACCACTTTAAAATAAAAAAAAAATTCGATTTAATTAATTATAAAGAAAAATGAACCAAAAAAATGAAAAATTAGGTAAAACATTAAAAAACACTTTTCAAGATTGGATATTAGACTCAACAAGCCATGGGTTTCCAAAAATTTTCAAAACAAATCGTATTACTTTAAAAATTATTTGGACTCTTTGCTTATGTGTATGTATCGGATTGTGTGCATATTTGGTTACTCGTTCAATAACCGATTATTTGCAATACGATGTAACTACAATTATTCGAAAAACAACTGAAATACCAATAGAACTTCCCGCTATTTCTATATGTCATAATGAAATGTTTTTAACTCAAAGTGGACGTGATTTTTTACTTAAAACTATGAATCAAATAAAAATTAGCAATAGTGATGACATTCTAAATTCAAGTTTTTTAGAGTATATATTTCCATCAAAATATCAAGAGTCGTGGAATTTGGAAAATTTGGACTATATTGGAAGAATAAATGCACTTAGTTATAATCTTACTAATAGTATTAGAAAATCGATCGGATTTTCGTTAAGTGATTTTATGAATAGTTGTTATGCTGGTGGTTCATTTTGTAAAGATGAAGATCTCGTTTGGTATTTTGACGCTGCACTCGGTAGCTGTTACTTATTGAATTCTGGAAAATTTGAAAATGGAAGTTCTAATTCAATTTTTAAACAAAATAACGTTGGTTTGTACTATGGTTACAGATTGGAATTCCTAGACTTGAATAAATGGGATGACTTAAACTTTTATAAAGGTCTTAAAATAACTCTATATGATCACAAAACTAAAGTAAACACATTACGCGGAATAGACATACCATCGCAATTTCAGACAAATATTGTGATAAAGAAAAGAAAGTTTAAAAAAATGCCAATTCCGTATAGTGAATGTATTAATGATCACTCTAATTTTAAGTCATCAGATATTTATCAGGCTACATTAAATGAAAGTGAGATTTATTCCCAAGACATTTGTTACAGAGTATGTTACCAAGCGTTTTTGATTAGTAAGTGTAAATGTGCTGATCCGAATCGACCGTTTTTCAAGCCTGTAGAGTCTTGTTGGAGTTGGGAACAATTTGGTTGCGTTTATGAGGTTTTTAATGAATTTTTTTTTATATTTGATATAAAAGAAAAATGCTCAAATCATTGTCCTTTGGAATGTGAAAAAACAGAATACGATTATTCATTATCGTTCACTAATTTTCCAACTGATTTACAAGCTAAAGCAATTCATAAGAGTTTGTTGAAAAGAAATTCGTCTAAAAATTACACTTTAGATGAAATAAAAAAAAATTCTCTTCAAATTAATATTTATTATGATCAATTGATGTATGAGACTATAGAAGAGACAAGCAAAATGGAATTGGTTGATTTAATTTCAAATATTGGTGGCTTATTGGGTCTTTTTATTGGTATTAGCATTCTTAGTTTCGCTGAATTAATTGAAATTTTCATTGAAATTTTATTTGTCTTGTATGAGTATAAAAAAAGATCTCTATCGACTAAGATTGAGCATCAAGAAAATATTTAAAATTACATACCGTATTACCTTGTACTGCGATGGATTGCAATACGATCCAAAATTTCGAATTTAAATGCTGCTTCTAACACATAAAAATGAATTTTTTTCTTAACATAAATGCGGCATTAACAGTAAATTTGACAAATCTTTTGTAAAGAAAAACCGAAATTTTCAAAATTAAATGCACTGGAGTGAAGTTTCGACTTGAGTTAATTGAATTATTTATTTAGTTAAAAAATAATTAAGAATTCGGCTTTTGAAATAAAAGTTTCAGTTTTAAATTCCGCATTTTAAAAAAAAAAATTCATTTTTACATGTTTATTTAGCATTCTACCATTATTATTCGATCTCTTCTTTTTCGAACATAATTCTTAATATAACAACATAAACCTTCAATTTGATTTAATTTACATCATCCTTTTCACCTAGAATTTCTAAATTTGATCTTTCACCAAAAGTAGGGTGATTAGAGATGATGTTTTGCCAATGTAAATAATTAGATTAAGGATCAGCATCTTCTAAAATAAAATTAAGACCTTGACCCATAATAAACATTACTTTGCTCCTTACTTTTCTTTCATCAATTAAGACTAAACGATGATGCCAGAACCCATCAAATTAAAAAGCATAGGCAAAATATAATACAAAACTTTAAAAAAATTAAATTTTTTTATTCATTACATTTTTTTTTTTTAATTTTTATGCATTATTTTACATGTTAAACAAAGTTATAAATTAAAAATCGAAAAAGAACATTTTAGAGAAAAAAACAAATATTTTCTTTTTTAAAAGGAAACATGTTTATCATAAGAAAAGTCCAAAAAAAATTAGTCGATTTTAGATCTGCGCCAACTCTAAGTGAATTTTTTTTAATTAACTCTTTCCTTCATTCTTAAAGCTAAATCTACTAAATCGTATTTTCCATCTGAAAACAGTCTTTCGAAAAAACAATTTATTAAAGCACATCCGATCTTCAAAAAAATGATTAATTTTGCTATTTTTTACAAAGCTCAACACTAAAGGATTTTTTTTAAAAACAATTAATTACTTCAACAATCCATCGACATTTTGTTACAAGTCTCCTTTCTTTTGCTTTTATTGTACTTATTTGAGATTTTTTTGAATCAACGAATGCAGGCTTTTCAAAATTAATTCTAAAATTTTTTGATAAATTTCCAATACAGTCTCTAAATCCTCGATCAACCAAAAAAATATCATTTTATTTATTAATTCCGCCAAATCTTTATTTTTATCAAACATTTCCTCTAAAATTGTTGCATCATTTTTAATGGCTTCAAAAGGACCCTAAACATTAATAATTCTTCCATTGGCCGAGCATAAAATAAAAGGCTTGATTAAATGGCTTTATCTTTGTACTGAATATGTAGGTCTTTGAAAGTAATTGTTCGAGCTTTTTTCACAATAACAATATGTTTATTAACATAAAAATTATTAATTAAAATGTTTGTTTATTTGTTTTGAAATTGAAACATCCATACCGTCAGCGTCGACACAAAATTCTCCTTGCTTTTTACAAAAAGTTCCTTAACGATTGGAGTATTATTATTTATCCAGTCTTCGGGCGAAAGATGTTGTGTTCCAAGGTTTTTTTGTACAAAATATTTTAATAAGCCATCTCTTATTTGCTCGCAATACCTCCCCAAAAATCTTCGATCATCAATTCAAAAATATGCAGCCACTGTTTCTTGATCGAGACCAGTTTTTAATGAAAACAAATAAACAGCTAAGTCCTAATTTATTGACCTTTCTTCTCTTTTCCTCATATTTTTCAGTACTCTTTTATCGTTTGAAATTCCCTTATAGTAAAACCAGTCGTACGAGTACAAGTCTATCATCGATGTCTTTTAATTCTGTAAACTTTTGAAAAATGTTATTTTGTTTTGAAACTTCTCTGAATCAATTAATAATCATTTCACTTTTGATCTTAAGTTTATTTTTAAAACGATTAAGAGCTTTAAAACAGCATTAAATTTGCATCTAAATGATTCGCACAGCATCGAATGATCCTGATTGAATATTTAGAGAAAAATATTAAAATTTTCATAGTTTTAAATTTAAAAGATTTTCATTTTGGAATGAATCTTTTCGGATTTTTTTTTTATTTAAAAACTGCTCTTACCAGTTTTGAATAAACCAACACTCCTCAATTGATTAATTTAAAAAAAACTTGAAATAAAAAAAAAAAATACTGCTTCTTTTTTTTTGATAAATTTTGTGAAAAATTTAGAGAAACGATGAACTTTTCACTCCTATTTCCTTAATTCTCAACCAATCCTTATGAAATTTTGGATATAAGCTAAAAAAACTTTTAGCTACGCCCAAAAAAAAATCAGTCTTTTTGAAAAAAAATTTAAGTAAGAAAATGACTTCAGAATTCAAAAATCGCCCATCAGTAACACTTGAGTACAGAATCAAGGCTGTAACGATATTACAACAAGAAAAAGCGTTGGAAACTATCAGAAGGGAGTTGAACAGGGCTATATCTTGCATTAAAAGAATAATTGATCGGTACAATGAGACAAACTCGTATAAAGACCGGCCCAAATCAGGCAGACCGCGAATATTTACCCAAAAGGATGATAGAAATCTGATCCGTTTAGTGAAAAAAAATCGCACTGTACTATCCCATGTGCTAGCAAATGAACGGAAATTGTCTAATGGTAAGACTGCATCTTCATCTTTAGTCAGACGAAGGTTACTGGCAAATGAGCTCGAATGGATATTTGCTGTCAAGAAACCTAGGTGGATATTTGCTGTCAAGAAACCTTTCTGCAAATCATGTTAAAGCTAGAAAAGCTTTTTGTAAAATGTTAAAATTATGGCCAGTGTCTAAATAGAGACAAGTTCTTTTCAGTGATGAGATGAACATTGAAGTTGACAACCGAAAAAATAGAATTTGCATTCGTAGGACCAGTGCAGAGAAATACAATCAAGATTGTATCTT
>NTPY01000298.1:6863-29401 GCA_002922825.1 Brachionus calyciflorus
AAAAATTTACGTCAAATATTAGAAAATTTTGGCAAATACAAATTCGTATTCAGATAGATGCATTAAAAAGAAGATAAGAAACTATGTTAAATTATGAATAAAAACTATTTAAATTGTTTTAAAACGATAGAAAGGCATTCTTTTTATAAAATTTTAGAAGGAATTGTGAAAAATCAATAATTGTTCATCCATTTTTTAACAAGATGTCAAAATGACATCTTTGGTGCTTCTAAGTAATTTTTTGAATTTAGCCGGAAAATAAACCTCCACAGAAAAGATCAGATAATATTTTTATAAATTTCATTATAAAAAACTTATTCCCAAATTTTAAGTCCAGAAAAATGTGATTTTCTACATATTTTTATTTAATAAATATCAAAATATGTCAAAATGACATCGCTGGTGCTTCTAGTGTTAAAGGTCGTAAAAAAGAGAGACTAAGCTTTTCAACAATATTCAATAAATAATATTTCAAATTTTTTCTTCAAAATAATTACAAAAAATATATCTGCAAATTATATGTTCTATATAGATCCTAAAAGCTTATCCTTTTAGCTTTGAAAAAATACTATTCTAGATATTTGTCATATCTTGATTCAAAGAAATATATTTCACTAAATATAATCTATTAATTTAACTTGAATTTTTTATATAAAAAATTTTATATTCATCATACTAACCCCATACTATCAGAATTTATTGGTCTCATATAAATCTACATTCGTGCCAAATTTGGTGAAATCGGTTGTTCCTTTCAAAAATTATTGATAAATTTTCGATTTTTTGAACTTTTTTAAATATTCAAAAAATTGCTAAATTTTTACTTATTTTTTACGATATCTTTTGAACGGATTATGATAAAATTACAATAAACATATCATTAGAAAGCTAAATTCATGAAAAAAAAGAAAAAAATGTTTGTTTTCTAAAAAAAAATCGTTAATGTTTGGGACACTAAGCTCAAAGGTATCCTGGTGTAAAAATTGTACTCAAAAGTCTCAGAGATATACTAGAAAAAACCCAACCCAATAAAATTAGAGTTAACAAACTAGGTAACAAAACTGCAAAATTTCATTAGGTTCTGATTATCCTAACATATTTTTTTTTCTCTTCCAAACTTTTTTCAAAACATTATGACTCACCCGTTAGACCGCCTTTTTAAAAATATGCTCAAAAAATCATACAAGGAAGAAGTACTACTTAAAAGTTGGAAAGTTAACACCCCTTAACAAAGTTTAATCTAGATATTATTAAACCCCAGTCTCATTAGCTTCGAGAGTATACTAGTCTCTTTTTCCCTGAAAGGCAATATTGTTTCATGCTGAATAACCAATACACTACCAACCTTTTAGTATTTCTCGACTGAGTTACCTATTTTTCTTTCAATTGGGGAATTTAATTTAGAGACTAAAATTAAAAACTTTGGAAACCTTATCTTTTAAAACCAAGTGTCTATTGCGACACTGTGTTACAATAAATTATTTTTTACTTTTTTAAGCGGTGTTCAAATCCATCACTCGGGACTTGGTTTTCAAGTCAAAATTAACTTAACATTATCTATTTTATGGTGATAGACAAATAAGGAAGCAAAAAAATTTTCACAATTTTGTGTAGCAATTTAAAGTTAAAAGAAATTAATTTTTTCGATCACTATAGAAGTAACTGTCATTAAAATGAAGATTATTTGACATTTTAAATTATTTAAAAAAATTATAAGTTTATGAATGAAAGCTTTATTAAAGTAAAATAGGAACAAATTTTGATGACCTCTGAAATGAAAATTTAGCTCTTCCTCGATATTTAATATACAGTTAGGTCTTCGTTTTAAAAGATAATAGAGGAAAAGCTAAATTTTCTGAGATAATTATTTTAAATATATTTTTTATTTGGATTTTTGAATAAATAAATTTTTTAATTTTTTCAGCCTTTCTCGAAGCCGAAAATCATCTTAATAAAATTTTTTAAATTGCAATTTGATAAAAAACATATATTAAGGCCAATAAAAGTATTTTTGGATTTTTTTAGAAATTTAGTGCTGATTTTAACGACATATCGTTTTCTTTTAATGACATTACTTATTCCATTGATGAAAAAAGATGAAATATAAGAATAATTATTTGACCATATAAATCAAAAATCCGAAAAGAACAAAATCTTTAAAATTTGATATACTCTTTCAGAATTTGTGGTTTTTACGAATTTGAAAATAAGTAATTATAAGTGTTTCGATTACCTTTATGTACTTATTTACTCTTAATTTAGATCAGTACGACTGTACTGTTTCATTTAAATATCTATATTCTTCCTCAGAAGTATAAGAATTTTACGATGGGTTAAAAAATTTTTTAAATCGTAAAATCAAAAAAAAATTTAATCAATTTTTTTTAAATCTTTGCATTTAAAATTAATCTTTTTAAAATGAAGTAAAACCGAAAATTCTCAGAGACACTCCTAATTTCAAAAATATTAATATATCTCAAAGATGTTCTTAAAGAAATTTTTCTCAAACATACTGTGTGATTTCTCCACAGAGATTTTGACATGGGTTAAAAATTAAAATTAACTGGTAAATAAATTGTGTCATTTTACGGTCTTAACTGTCATTACTTTGGACTTGAGTGTTTTACTTTTTTTTCCACCATTTATCAAAAGTGTTATTTTTAAAATTAAATGGATTTAATTTGATTTAATTTAACTTTTATTTTTTAAATCAATAAAATTAAAAATGTCCGAAATAAATTAACAGCACAAAGACGATTTGAACGTGATGACACGCAAACACGTAATACAAATGAAATTATGTTAAAAGAATTACTGAATTTTTCAAATGATATGATTAAATAATTGTTTATTTTCGAGACTTTTTAAATAATACTTATTTCAATTAATTTTTTATTTGATACTAATAAGGTGCCCCAAATCATAAACACTAGTTAAGATTTGGCTATTTTTGAGCCTTAATAACTCATGTCTATACCGATAAAAATATTCCGAAAATTTTTTGAATTAAAGAGTTGACCACGCTTTATAAAAAATGGTTTCGATTTTGAACAATTTGTTTAATGAAAACCAAAATAAACGCTATTAAAGTTTCAAAAAAACTAAATTTTTAATCAAAAATGACTAATAATAAGGTTTTTTTACAGAATTACTTCAAAATAAAATATTTTTCTAAAAAATCGAAACCATCTTCGCTAGATATTATAATTATATAATTAAATTTTTATTCTGAAAATTTTTGGAATCGCTTATCAATTGAGGAATAAAATTTAAAGATACTAGTGTTTATGATTTGGGGCACCTTACATTAACCTCAATTTTGTAAACAAAAGTTTACAAAAACGAGGCCTCGATTTTGTGTATTTTCGATTTTGTAAACTATTTTTGTTTTCCCTTGAAAGTTTACAAAATCGAGGTCTGACTGTATTTAAATTTAGTTTCTAATTTTGATACTACAAAAATAAGACAAATTTAGTTGGAGTTTTGCTTATATTTTAATAAAAAAATAATTTTAACTATTTTAATGTCTATGTTTAAATTTATTTCATTCACTCAAATATCTAGGTTCATTTAATTTTAAAATTCATAATAAAATGATAATTATTATAATTTTGTAAATAAACTTTGTAAAACAAGCTACATATTTCTAAATCTCATTTTTTCATGTTCATATATTAATCTCAAAATTATTATTCATTCATCGGTCTAAAAGTGACTCAAATCAAACAAATAATCACTCTTTTTTTAGATATAACGAATCGAAGATTTTCGCTTATTAAATTTATAATTAATTAATAAAATATTTATTTTTATAATATATTTTTTTTTATTAAATTAAAATACTTATTAATATTCCATGCTATCTGATTATTCAATATAGACCTATCAAAAATCGGAACAATTTTTAACTTAGAAACAATAAAGCAGTGTAAAAATGGCCAACGAATGTAACATTCGTGTCGTTTGTCGTTTTCGTCCATTAAACGAGTCAGAAGAAAAATCAGGTTCAAAAATAATAGTTAAGTTTCCGCAAGACACTGAAGATACTTTAATATTGGGTGGAAAGGTTTATGTATTTGATCGTGTATTTCGAACTGATGCTACGCAAGAAATAGTTTATGGCGCAACTGCTAAAGAAATTGTTGAAGATGTTCTATCTGGATATAACGGAACTATATTTGCTTATGGCCAAACAAGTTCTGGTAAAACCCATACAATGGAAGGAGTACTTGGTGATGAAAAATACCAAGGTATAATCCCTCGTATAGTTCAAGACATATTTAATCACATCTATAAAATGGACTCTAGCCTTGAATTTCAAATTAAAATTTCCTATTTTGAAATCTATTTGGACAAAATTCGAGATTTGTTGGACGTGAGTAAAACAAATTTGAGTGTACACGAAGACAAAAATCGGGTTCCTTTTGTTAAAGGTGCAACTGAGAGATTTGTGACCACACCTGAAGAGGTTTTTGAATGTATTGAAGATGGCAAATCAAATCGTCATATAGCTGTTACTAATATGAATGAGCATTCATCTAGATCACATTCAGTTTTCTTGATTAATGTCAAACAAGAAAATCAAGAAACCGAAAAAAAATTAAGTGGAAAATTGTATTTAGTAGATTTAGCCGGTAGTGAAAAGGTTAGTAAAACAGGAGCAGAAGGTGCCGTTCTAGAAGAAGCTAAAAATATAAATAAGTCATTGTCTGCTTTAGCTAATGTAATATCAGCATTAGCTGACGCAAAGCCTTATGTTCCTTATCGCGATTCTAAGTTAACTCGTATTTTGCAAGAATCACTTGGCGGTAACGCAAGAACAACAATAATAATATGTTGCTCACCGGCATCTTATAACGAACCAGAAACTAAATCAACTCTTCTTTTCGGTCAGAGAGCCAAAACTGTTAAAAATGTTGTATGCGTTAACGAAGAGCTTACTGCTGAGGAGTGGAAGAGACGATACGAGAAAGAAAAAGACAAAGTTGCTAGACTTAAAGGTAATTCATATTTTTGATACTTTTTTTTTTATCAGTAAATTATTTAAAACTAACTTGATCTTATACGGACTTAATTGTGTTTTATTTTAAGGTCAACTCGCAAAAGCTGAAATCGAATTGGAACGATGGAGAAAAGGCGAAACTGTAAATTCAGACGAACAAATAAAGCTTAACTTGGATGCTATTGAATTAGAATCCATAGCATCGTCAGCTAGCCTTTCTGCTTTGAGTACATTATCATTATCATCATCAACAAATCAATTATCATTAAGTGCATCAGCATCAAAATCAGAACCAAAACCAACGGCTTCCGCTCCACCTTCTGAATGGTTAAAAGAAAAAGAAATATTATATGCTCAAATGGATGAAAAAGACGATGAAATAAATAATCAATCTCAAACAATTGAAAAATGTTCGCTGCAAATTCAAGAGCAAGAAGAACTAATAAACCAATTGCGTAGAGAAAATGATGATTTGCAAGCACGTATAACTGCGTTAGAGCAGGATAATGAATCTCAAAAAGATGAAGTTAAAGAAGTATTAAAAGCATTAGAAGAACTCGCTATGAATTTCGATCAAAAACAACAAGAGGCTGATCAAAAGGCAAAAGAAAATGAAACTTTAACTGTAGAATTAGATAAAAAATTAAACAATTTAAAAAATATCGAAGAAGAATTAGAAACTGTCAAAGAAATATCAAATTCTCAGCGAAAACGTATTTTAGATATGATGGTTACATTACTTAAAGATTTGAATGAGATTGGCTCAATAGTTGGAAGTGAATCGGTGGCTAATACACATTCATCTACACAATCTTTAAATATTGAAAACGTTGAAGAGGACTTTACGATGGCACGGCTTTACGTCAGTAAACTAAAAGGTGAAGTCAAACTTTTAACTCAAAAGTGTAATTTATTCGAAGAGCAAAAGATTGAATCAGAAAAATTATTTGAAAAAAAAGCAAATGAACTTGAAGAATTAAGACTTAATTTGGTACAAAATGAGGCTCGCTTGAAATCACAGCAAGAATATGCGAAAGACATAGAAGGTAAAAAACGAAAAATAGAAGAAGAATTAGATATTACGCGCGAAGAGTTGGCCAAAATAAAAGCCCTAACTGGTACGAATGATGAGCAATTAATTCATAAAGCTCTCAATCAACAATTAGAAACGCACGTAGAACAACTGAAAAAGCAATTAAAAGAGCTAAGGGATGAAAATGAAAGTATTCAAAAAAACTTTCATGAGTTACACGATGAAAATCAAAATGTTAAATTAGCTTATGAAAAGCTACAAAATGACTATGAAAAATTGAAAAAAGAAGAAAGTGATCGCTCGGCAAAACTACAAGAATTACAAACACAACAGGATTTAAGGGAACAAGCAAAACAAGATTTAAAAGGCCTAGAAGAAACAGTTGCCAAAGAATTACAGTCATTACACAATTTAAGAAAGCTTTTTGTTCAGGATTTACAAGCCAGATTGAAAAAATCACATAAGACAGCATCGGCACAAAATTCCAATATTGATTCAACCTCTGAAAACCAAGATGACGAATTAAGTTCGTTAAATGCTGGTTCAACGATAGCACAAAAGCAAAAAATAGCATTCCTCGAAAATAATCTAGAGCAATTGACCAAAGTTCATAAGCAATTGGTTAGAGATAATGCTGATCTAAGATGTGAACTGCCAAAATTAGAAAAACGGCTAAAGGCAACCATGGAAAGAGTAAAATCATTAGAGGTTGCATTGAAGGAAGCCAAAGAGGGTGCAATGAAGGATCGTAAACGTTATCAGAACGAGGTTGAAAGAATAAAAGAGGCTGTTAGACAAAGAAATATGATCAAAAAAGGAAATATACCTAATATAGTTAAACCAATACGTGCTGGACAACAACCAGCATTAATTTCAATTAGCGGTGGCAGCGGAATTAACAGCGGTACTGGAAATATATCAGCGAATACAACAAGAAATCTAAGAGACGAGTTAGTGAAATTTTTAATTCAAAATTATTTATCAAATATTCTAAGTTTTAATATTTATCTATTTTTAGTTCTATGTGATAGTGTTAAGCAATCCGTAAATCACTCAACTATTCAATTCTTCACTTAGTTAGATAACTTATTTTTACCGATTTAAAATTCGAATTTTTAAAAATCTCATTTGATTTTTTTTGAATCATTTCTAAGTTTATTTATTAAAATTTCAATTTCATTTATTTTAGGTTCGTTGAAAGCTTAAATATTTTGACTAAAATTTAAACCAAAATTGCGTATAGTTACACTCTAAAATATTTGAATAAATAAATTATGGAATAAGTCAATTTTTCTTAATAAGTTAATTTTTTGGTTTGATCGTTTTTTTTTTACTAACATAAAGACTTAACATTTGTTTTCATTGGATTCTTTTATTTTTTCTTATATATAGATAGATTGATGAAATATAGCGTACATGGAATATTTAATATTTCGTAAAACTTTTTAAATTATTTTGAAAATAAATTAATAAATAAAATTTAAATTATTTTCTTTTTTTTCAACATTTATTTTATTAACGGAACCAATTCCGTTAATTGTCCAACTTAAGCAAACTCTAGCTCTTACAACTTTTACAATATTAAGATTTGAAAGTTTAGAATTTGTATCTCTTTTAAATCTATTTTGTTAATTCTTTATTTTGTATTAAGAAACCACCAATAAGCACTTTAAAAGCCTATAATAGTAACAAAAATATATATGGCAAGTTTTTTTTTTAAACAGGCATATTTGCGCTCCTTGTTACTTGGTTTCAACCCGTTTTTTTCTCGTTTATTTCTTGATTAAATCTGCCATGAAAAACTCGAATTTTGAGTCTGTTTCTTATGAAATTGGTTTATTTTCGGTAATTCAGTGGTCAAAATTTTGAAATTTTGAAGTTGAGTGTCAGGTTTGTTAATTTTTTTTGCAATTTTTATCAATTTTTTAAAATTATTCTTACTTTTAGATAACTTTTTACCATGTGAACAGCAAAAAGGGTTTAAAAAATTTTTACCGGTGAATAAACAACATATGCTTTTCCTATTAATTTACTTAAAAGTTAAAAATATTGTTATTTAGTTAAAAATATTTATAATTTTTAACTGATTTGACTCGATGCAAATTGATGTCGCATCAAAATTATGCCGACTGGGTATTTTTATCCGTACATTTACAGTGCTTTTACAAAAAGCGAAGAACGGGTAATATTACATCATTTTACGTAATTTTACGTAAGCTTACGTCAATTTAGGAAAGTAAGGATATGTAATTTTACGTAAAATTACGTAAAATGATGTAAAATTTGGTAAAAACGTAAGAAAATGCTTACGGCCAAAAAAAATTGATTTTTTGATGAAAAATCTTTTTCATTAAATAGGCAATTAATGATAAAGAATTTAATCTATAGAGCTAGTAAAAAAAAGTTTCATAGGCAAGTTGACCGAATGATAAATGAACAAACAAATACAAATATCGACATTAATACTGCAAAAATTGAGATAATGAAACTTTTTAATGATAAGATAGTAAAAAACCATGAAGACTCTGAAATTGAGAGAGAAATAAGAAAAAAATAAGCAAAAAAGGAAACAAACATGGATTTCGAACCTTTTTATTTTAAAATATTTTTAAAATTTCTATTTTATTTAATTGTTTTAAGTTTATTAGAATTAAATTTAAGTGTACTTCTTGGAATGAGTCGTTCGTCTTCCCTTTGTTTTAAGAAAATTTTTTTTTGGCAACTAATATAAAAAAAATGTTTGATTCAATAAAAAATTTCATCAAAAATATTTTAAGTGAAAATAATTACTAGTAGACAAAAATTTGCTTTGGAGTGGACAAGGTGATTCAACAGTTGATTTACGAGTATGGTCTAACTCTTGATTACAAACATTACAAAATATTTTTTTTTAATTGATTTCAAAAAATATGGATAAGATTGTTCAGAATAAGACCAAAAAAAGATTTTGATTAACTAAATTGACGTAAGCGTAAAATTACGTAAAATGATGTAATATTACCCGTTCTTCGCTTTTTGTAAAAGCACTGTAAATGTACGGATAAAAATACCCAGTCGGCATAATTTTGATGCGACATCAATTTGCATCGATTCAAATCAGTTTTACATCGAAATTTTGATGCAGCTCATATAAAACTTAATGTGACTTTAAATATTATTAATTTTTTAGGAAATTGTTTTGATTTAGCAAAAAAAAATGAAAATGCACTGTTTTTACATTTTTAGTTTGGGTTTTTATTTTAATTTGAAAAAAATAAAGATCAATCTACAAGATATTCATATTCTAATACCCAGAGACAGATTAAGTCGTAGAGGTGTCAAGTCGTATCAAGAGTAGCACTAATTACTGATAATGCAAATATGAGAATAAAAAAAAGAATTCGTGAAGAAGAAGGAAATTTTCATCTTCGTTACAGAGGAAGGCATTTGGCTCACTTGTAATCTTAAACTTTTTATTTGTAATTCTATTTGTTTTTTTTTCTAAAATACTGTTTTAAAAAAATAGTTTTTAACTGTTTAATTTTTTTCAAATAAATAATTTCCGTAATAAATTCAGTCAGTAAAAGTTTCTTAGTTTTTTATTTTAAAACTTTCAGGAAAAGATTAGTTCAGTAATAGATTCCTTTTCATTTTTCAGTGATAAATAAGAACAATGATATTTTACTTTTGAATTAGTTTAATTTTCAAGTTTTATTCATAAAAATATTTTCGTTTTCCTACTTATCCTATAAACCAATTTAAATTTAAAAACAAGCTTTGTTTTTTGAAATAAGTTTAAAAAGGAATTATTCAGAAATTTATTTTTTTCGTTTTTGGTATTTTTTATAAAATAAATTCTATGTGAAAAAATGCTTAATTTTTATAACAAAGTTCACGTAGTTTAAAAGTTCTAAATCTAATTTTAATTTTTATAAATGCATGTATTTTAATTCTAAAATAAAAAAAAAGATCCTTAATTTACAATTACCGTATTTCCTCAAATACAAGCTCACTCAAATAAAAGCGCGAGGCTTGTATTTGAGGCAATAAAAACCTTTTATTTGAGTTTTTTTCGATTAAAAATTGTCTCGATTGGAAGATTGTTTTATTTAAAACTTTAAATTCCCATAACTTATAACAAATAAATTTTTAACAACATTACCGTAAATCCTCTCTATTTGTACCGGGACAATTAAGAAAATTTTCGATTTTTCCCACGTGACAAATTCGTTTTTGTATACAATTTTGGGACCCAATTTGTACCTAAAAAAAATTCTATGTAACAGGGACAAATTCGAAAATGTATCGGTATAATTCAGTTTTTATTCCGGGACAAAATAGAAAAGGAACTTTTTTTTTATTATTCAAAAAATTAAAACTTAATTTTTACAAAAATCGGATAATGCAGCACATCTTTGCCTGACATGTTTTTACCAGCTTCCATTAGCAAAACAAATTATTAAACAAAGAAAATTATAATTTATGATTTGAGTTATTCCACATTTTTTTAGATTAAAATACTCAAGATTAAACAGCTTAGTACGACAGTCGTAATGGGATCGGCTATTAAATGTTTCATCTACCCAAATTCCGAGATATTTCATCATGATTACATCTTCATTCTGAAAAATTATTTTCTCATCTTCACCATTCTGTTTTAATTGTTTACTAAACATAATCATATAGTTGGTCTTACTTGGGTTAAATTTGAGTTCATGCTTAATTCCATATTCTTCCGTAAGGTTGGACTGAGTGGCCCACCTTGTTCTACACCCCTTGTAATAATAATTGGCTCAGTCTGTTCATTATTAACAGGGTTTTTTTTTAATGGAATTTCAAAAATTTACATCACTTTTGTGACTAAAAATTAAAATTTTTTTAAAGCGAAAAAAAAATATGAAGAGGAGAATACTACAATCAATAAAATAATTTATAAAAAAGCGAAAAAAGCGTTTAGAGAAAAGCAAATAGAGAATAAAAATAAACAAGAAATTAGGCAATTAATGAAAAAGAATTTAATCTATAGAGCTAGTAAAAAAAAGTTTCATAGGCAAGTTGACCGAATGATAAATGAACAAACAAATACAAATATCGACATTAATACTGCAAAAATTGAGATAATGAAACTTTTTAATGATAAGATAGTAAAAAACCATGAAGACTCTGAAATTGAGAGAGAAATAATGCATGAATTTGATAAGAACTACAAGGAAAGGATTTTTGACTATAAAGTAGATATAGATGAACTCAAAATGATAATTAACAAATTGGAAAATAACAAATCATATGGGTATGCTAAAGTAACTAATGAGATGTTTAAATTTGGAAGTCACGGAAAACTACTAAATTTGATAGCCTTAATATTTGAAACAATTATTAATCACAATGTTATGCCTAAAAATTTCAACATTGGTATTGTAAAACTATTAGTTAAAGATGTAAAAAAAGATAATAGCGATATCAATAACTTAAGGCCATTAACTATTTCCGATACTTTGACAAATATATTTGAAAAATTACTCTTAAAAGAAATTTTAAAAAAATATAAATTTAAATCAAAGCAATTTGGATTCAAAAGTGATTCATCCTGTATGCACGCAGTGCAAACATTAAAAGAAATAGCTCGATACAACAAAAGGAAAAAAAAGAGACTCTTTATTGGCGCAATCGACGCAAGTAAGGCGTTCGATTAGGTAAATAGGGTTAAACTATGGGTCAAAGCTATAAAAAAGTTAGAATCATTTATAATTAGAGCTATTATACAATATTACATGGTCTCAAAAATTTTACTGAACGTGGATGATAACTTCTCAAGTATATTTAAAACAACAACAGGGGTAAAACAAGGTGGACCACTCAGTCCACTCCTTTTTGCTCTCTATATGGATGAACTAATTGAATGGCTAGAGTTGCTAGAAATTGGAATAAAAATAGGAAATCTGATTATAAACTGTATACTCTTTGCAGATGATATTTTACTCTTGGCAAATAATGTAGAGGAACTAATTTTGTATTAGTCGACTCGATCTTGTATTTGAGGAAATACGGTATAGATTTTTTTGAAAAAAAATAAAAAAGATAAATAGACAATAGGTCTTGAAAATATTTTGTAATGGTTAGTTCTAATGTAATATTTAATTTTACTTATTCAATCACCAATTTTACTTTTTATTTCTAATTTTTACTTACCTTAAATAAGATTTCTTTTTAATTATAAAAATACTCATTTATTATAAAAATAATTATTTTTTCTAATTTTTCTAATTATATAAAATAAATTAATTAATCAAATTTAAAAAAAAAACTTTTGTTTTACACGCCAAAGCTTGGCTTTTTTCTTTTTCCCTGGCTTAGGCTTTGCCACTATGATTGAATCCAAGCACTTTTCTGGAATTTCAACTAGTTTGACACTTAATGCGGCTATTAAAATGTGCTTACACATATAACTTTTAAAAAATGATTTACATGTACATGATGAAAATTTCCAGCTATTTTTATTAAGCTTTACCATTCGAATGCTGTTAACTAAAGACTCTCTTAAACCCGTTTGTCATTGCCTCAGCGGCATCAGCAAGAAAGTAATCAAATTTAATGCTCGGAAAATATTTTTTGATAGCATTAAAAAAAAGGCATAATCATCTTCAGTTTCACGTGTGCAAATCGCAACCGCTATCGGATGAAAATGTTTTTGAAAATCAACCACACCAGCAATCATTAACGGATATCCCTGGAAAATTACTTTATACGTTGCATCAAAATATTTCTAGATTTGGACAAGCTAATCAAATTTTTGATTAGCTTGTCAAACTGAAACATGAAAATCTAAGACAAAAGCATCATTTGATGCAGAGTTTTCTTGAAGTAAATTAGATTCACACGAGTTTTTTAGTTCTAGAAAGGTAATCCCTGGTGAACTAAAAAGTTGTTTTTTATAGTCATTTAGAAAATTGTAAATTTGCTTTTGACAAGGTATATTTTCAACTTTTTGGTCACGTAAAGCATATATAATATTTAAAGCACCTGATACACCTACATCATACAATTTTTTTATCGTTTCTTTAACATCTTCTTGTATCCCTCTAGCTTTTATTTGAGGAATGTGAAAATGTTCTTCTTCTATTTAATAAAATATATATTATTAAATTTAAATTAAATATATTAGATCAAAATTTTTTACCTTGATTATTAAAAACAGAGATTTTCAAAGAATTTTTCAGAGTTATTAAATGAATTCGAGCAGGACACTTTGGATATGAGCACTTAAAATATTCCTTAACACCAGAAAGAGTCTCATGACTCTTTATTTTTGTCCATTTAGGCTTAATTTCAATTTCAAAGTCAGCGATTTCTAACTGCTTGTTAAAAGACCATACGATTCTCTTTCTTTTTCTTTTTCTAGATTTATCTTCGCCTTTTGAGGGATCATCAGAATCTTCATCAGTCTCGGAAAAAACTTCTTTTTCAAGTAAATTTTGGTCAGATTGATACTGGTATTTTTTCACTAAATCAAAAATTTCTATGGTCTCCATTATGAATTTTTAAGTGGAAGAAAAAGAAATTTTAGAAATAATTAGAAAAACTAGAATGAATAAGTAAATTTAAGTCGAATAATATTTTTTAGAAAAATTAAGAAAAATTAGATTTTGTTAAGTAATTTTGGTGATTGAATAAGAAAATTAAGTAAAAAAATAATAAATCGCAATTTTGTAATATACCATGCGACAAAACCATGGTATAAATTTTTTTATTTCTTTTGTAACAACGAATTTACAATCAAAAATGCTTATAATTGTTAATTTTTTTTTACCGATATAATTTTAAAGAACAAAAAAACAAATATTACATATATTTATATACATAATAATTTTTTAAGTATATAAATATATAATCGATTTAAATCGAAAAATAAATTTAGACCAAAATTAAATAATAAAATGAATTCAGAATATAAAATTTTTAAAAAAATTTTTGTTTTAAAAGGTTGAAAGTTCGAATCATTTAAAAATGTGATATTGTTTAAAATAAGACTTCCTCTTTCTAAGATAAACTTTTATAAAAAATCTTTTGATCGATTTCATAATTGTTCTAAACTGTTAACAAGCAGTCAAATAAAGTCTTTTATTTGGTCTAAATAAAAACTAAATTTGATTTTTGGTTAGGAAAACATCTTATGACTTATCGCAATTTAAAACAATTAATTGATTTATAAATTCCTTAACGGAATGGATAAATGAAAAAAATTTCTTTTTAAACTTCTTCCTAAAATTATTAAGTTTTTTTATTTTATTTATTCATTCTTTTCATTAATCAATTGCAAAAATTAACCAACATGACAAAATTTTAACACTTTAAAAATTGGTTAATTTTGTAAAAATTAAAAAACTTGAAAAAATTAAAAAACATTTTGGTAGATTTAAATCGATTATAATCGATTTTAATCGATTTAGTATTTTTTATAATCGATTTTAGCCGATTTAACAAATCAAGAAATCGAATCGATTTTAAGATAAGTCAATCGATTCACAACACTATTAAAAATGGTATACAGTAGGTTTCAATAGTTTAGAAGAAATTTAAAGAAATTTCAATTTTGGCATAAAAATCATGAGAATAAAAAAAGAAAGAACTTATTTTTTTTTAATTTTATTGGCAAAAATATTAACAGAAAAATATAAAAAAAAAATTTGTAAAAAAACATAAAAATGATCACAATTTTTAACTTCAAATTAGAGCGGCAATATTTAAGAGAAAAAAAATCGTTTCAAAAGTTTAGAATAATCAGTTTTTCAATATTTAAAATGACCACCTTTTGCTATTAAACAGGCAGCGACTCTTTTCGGCATAGAATTTATTAAGTTCTGTACGTATTCGGTTGTATTGCTTAGCCATTCGTTGTGGAGAACTTGTTTAAGATGATCAATTGAGGTTATCCTCGTGTTGACCATTTTAGCGTCCATAAGTTACCATAAATTCTCGATTGGATTCAAATCAAGGGATCGAGGGTCCCATGGATGTACTTAAATGTTTTGCTCTTTAAGTCTCCTATCGAATTTGCAGTGTGAGCTGAAGCACCATCTTATAGAAAAATCTAGTGATCCTCTGGATCGTAAAAAAGCTCAACTGGGTAAAATATTATTTTCCAGGGTGTCCTTGTAGACATATTGATTAATTCGGCTTGTATAAATATTGCAAACATCCGTACCCTTAGAAGAAATACATCCCCATATGCCTGTTGATCCTCCTCCATTTTGTAACCTTGGGACACAGAATTTCGGATGATATTTTTCGTTACTAAATCTTTTACTAGTGTTGGGCATTTTTTTTTACTACACTGTAAATAATTTGAGTGTAAAGAGTATTTCCCACTTTTATGTGTAAACAAATAAACTTAAATCTGTAAAATACATAAAATTAGCCAATCAAATATACTAAAACGCTACACATTAAAGTGGGAAATACTTTTTTACACATTTAACTGTAAAATAGGCTAAAATACACATTTAAGTGTATTTTAATACACTCAAAATATTTACAGTGTAGTGTTGGACTCCAGTCAGTTGAAAAATTGAAAAAAATATAATGAATGAGATAAAATATGATTTTTGAAGATCTAGATGATCTGAATCGATTGGCATATAGTGAATGGGTTTGAACTCAGAAAATTGACGAAAACTACTGATTTTTAAATTAAGTTGAACAAACCTTGAATTTTTTAGTATTTACTGGTGGAAACCCCATTTATTTACCAATCGATTCAGCTCATCGAGATCTACAAAAATTATATTTTATCTCATTCATTATCAATTTTTCATGTTTTTTTGTCATAATTGCGGAAACATCATTTTTTATCTATAAATTTAAACAACTCAAAGATTAATAACCTTTGACTTTTACACACCAAAGCGTTCAGCTCAGTGGGCTTAACAAGAATCAAAAGTCATTTAGACCTATAACATTGGTATAATTCAATAATTCTAGCCTAAAATCAGCTTAACTTACAAAAATTCATTTTTTACTATTAAAATTTTTTATTAAAGATACCATTTTTTTTTCAAAATAAATCATATTTTTAGTAGAATTAATCGTCCTAATCATTTTATTAAATCCTAAAAATTTCAAGTCGACTCTAATCGACTTAAGAAAAAAGTCAGTCGACTCCCAACGCTACTTTTTACTATTACCCTTGATTTGCGATTAAACACTTCGAAATTTGACTCATTGCTAAAAACAACTCGCCCCAAATCATCAACTGTCCAGTTCAACCTTTTCTTACACCATTTATATCTTTTGGTCCGATCTTGAGCCGTAAGTAAAGGTTTTCTGACAGTCGTATGAGATTCAAGACCTTTTTTTATTACTAATCTTCTAATTGTAGCTTTACTTACCTTAACATTTGAGAACTTAGAATTGAAATAAGCGGCTAAATTTTTGTAGCTTACGGTAATATTTTTTCTAATCTCTCTAAAAATATATGATTCGTCTCGAAAATTTAGCTTCCGGGGTCTTCCGGAGCGCCTAAGGCCACTGACTTGACCTGTAGATTCATGCTTTTTTGATTGACGAGACACATTTTTGTGAAACACCGACTAGCTCAGCTATTTCTTGTTGTGTTTTACAACCACCTTTAAGGAGGCCCACAATCTGCCATCTGACATTATCAGACACTTTTTTTGCCCATTTTCGAACCAAATTTGTGAAATTCAAAAAAAATTTTTCAAAACAAGTTACACCATTAAAAATCAAAAATTGTAAGGCTATGAAAATTTTTCTTAATGGCATTAATATTTTTTAAGATCGATTTAAAAGTTTAGGAAGGGATCGGTCAAAATTTTTTTTCTTTTTGGTAAAATTTAAGAAAGTTTAATGATTTTTCTAAACTTTTGAAACGTTTTTTTTTACTTTCCTTTTTTCTCAACGATAACTACACTGTAAATATTTTAGGTGGAAACTTTTTCACATATATGCGATTTACAAAGTTAACAACATAAATGTGTAAAATTAAATGAGAAAAAATTATCTCATAAATGAGCCTTCAAAATTCACATAAAGTACACTGTAAATTTTTAATTCGTAAATTCCAACTTTTCATCACATTTATGCGTATTTTTTAGCATTACGCATTTTTTTACGCATTTATAAGCAAAAGTTTATGCATTTAGGCGAATATTATTTTGGGATACGCATTTAGGTTCAAAAAAAACTTAATTTATTCAAAAGTCGAGCATTTAAGCTCAAAAAGTTTTCAATCTTTAAAAATAAGATACGCATAAAAGCGGAAGATTCAAAGTTACTCATAAATTCGTTTTTTGTAAACGCAAAAATGCTCAATAAATTTACGCATAAATGAAAATTTAATCTTTAAAAATAAGTTACGCATAAAAGTGTAAGAATTTGCGCATTTTTGTAAAAAAAAATATTGAGCATATATGTGTATCAACTTTCAATATAAATTAAACTTTTCTAATATTGAAAAAAAATCTTTTTCGACATTTTTTTTTTAAAGTTCAAAATGCAACAAGTAAATTTAAAAAAAAAAATTCACCTTTAAATTTCTCAACCTTTGTTTACTTTTCCAGAAAACGGCTAAATAATCAAAATTAAATGCTCCATTTTAAGTTCAAGCAGTTTAGTTAGGTAATTAAAAAATTTAAAAAAAATCATTTCTCAATCTTAAATATTTTTTTATAAGAGGGAAACTTATACAATTTATACTTAATCAAAGCAGTGAAAAAAACATGTTTTTTAATATTCAAGTTCTAAATCAAAATCTCAAACGATTGAAATATAAGTTTTAAATCATGTTCGAAATTCAAAAGAAAAATCTTTCTTGACTTGGAAGAAAGCCAACTAAAGCCTTTGCCGTTTTACTCGATTAGAAATAAAATAAATTTTTTCTATCCTAATTTAAAAAGCTCAAAAAAAGTTTTGCGATAATTTCGCTTTTTTTAATCTTTTTTTATAAAAATTTTCTTTTTAAAATGTCCAAATGTTATTTTTTTTTGACCTTTTTCAGTCATTAATTTTAATAAAGTACTTTTAATAAATTAATTAACTTTTTTTTTATTATTAATCTTTAAATTTAAAACAAAAAAGCTTGTACATAAATGCGTAAATAAAGACCCATATATGTGATTAAATTTACTCATTTATGCGTTTTTTGTCAACGCATAAATGCTCAATAAATTTACGCATATATGTATAATAAATTTCTCGATTTCTTTTACGCATAAATGGAGGAAATCCTAAAATTCGCATTTATGCTCTGTATTTTACGCATTAAAAATTTACTATAGTATTTTTATTTTTTTTTGAAAATTAAGGACCAACAGGATAAAAACTAAGATAAATAAATAATTAGGATAAGAATAAGATAATTAAAAAGTCTTTATTTTTGAAAAATTATTAAGAACATTTAAAAAAAATAAAAGAATAAATAAATAAAAATAATCTAAATTAAAAAAAGACAGCACTCAAACATTTTAATTAACAAAAACACCGACTTAAAAAAGCTAAAAAAATAAAAAGACCATTTTTTTGAAATTAAATAATAATAAATCAGGTTATCCTGATACATGAGGGTTTTTACAGTCATAAAATCATAAAATCTATTTAAAAAATTCAAGAAAAAAAATAACAATGTTTTGTCTTTTTGGATAATTTTTATTTCCATACAGTGGTCAAGACTTTATTAGAATACGAAATATTACGGAATTTAACATCATTTAAGAAAATAACCAAGTAAATTAAGACCATTATTAGAAGACCGGTTTTACCGAGAAAAATCTAAAAAGGTTTATGATGTTTGGCTTTTAAAAGAAAGGAGTATGTGAATTTCTATTAACGTAATTAATCGACTTAGTAGTTAAAAAATTAGATAACTGCATGAAATTATCAGGTAAACCAGGAATATCTAAATTAACCCTTTAAATACCAATATCTCAAAATAGCAACACAGGATAAAAGCACTAGTATTAATTTTATTATGATGATGTAAATACAAATGTTTTTTTCTTGTGTTTTCTTTTCAAATTCATTTTCCGCATTAAAATCTGGGAAAACTTTTTATGAATTAAAAATTTCGAAAAAGCGTTGGGGAGAACCTTAAAAATTACATTAAAACTTAGAAACAAGAAAAATCTTTAAATTTAAATATCAATCAGTTAAAAAAACAAAGCTTGGCATTTCAAATTTATATACGAATGAGGAATCTGAGCTGAATAAAACAATGCATATATTTTTTCTTGGTCTGAATTTTCCTTACAATGAAAACTCGGATCGAATAAACTCAACATTATTTAGTGGTCACTTTTGAGTGACAATTTCTCTTGTAAAACAATAATCTGGTAAAAAAGATTTTATACTAGACAAAAGTGAGATGATAAGCTTTAAGATGATATTCAAAAACTAAGGTTTTTTGTGAAATGAAAAATCTTGGAACCAGTCCTTTTTAAGACAATTTATTATTTTATTTTTCAACCTTTTATAAGAAAAACAAGAAATGATTAAGACCAAGAAAAAGATTATAAGTTTAGTTGGCCTTAGTTGAACTTTAACAAAAACAGAAATCTTTTTTTTATTTATAAAATTTTAGTGACCAAAATTTTTTAGATCTGACCAAGTTTGAAATTATGAGACCTTTATTTGTCAGCTAATTGGCAACATGAAGTTTTGTCCGGATGAACAGCACAGTTCCAGTACGATTGTGATTGAGAAACGCTAGGAAAAAAATAATGGCATTTATACAAACCTCATAATTTTGTACAGCTGAAACAGTTTTAAAAAATTTTTCGTAAAAGGCTTCATTTCCCTTACTTTTAAGCAGAAATTGACCAAGAAAGCTTAAAAGTATCATCTATATTTTATAATAATTTAATTTAAACGATTATAATTTAATAACTACCAAAGTTTTGTTCACATTGTAGAATATTGCTTAAATCGAAATATAAATCAATAAGAATTTGATTCGAATCGTACTAATTTAACTCTAAAAATTAATCATTAAAAATTAAATGATTTAAAATATTAATTATTAAACGATTATAGATATTTTAAAATACCAAGGTAACAACTAAATTTTTAAAAACAAATAATCGTACTTATTTTGTAATTGTTGTTCTATTGTTTCAAAGAAAACGATAAAAAGACAGTTTAGCGCCTTTTTACGTGTTAAATCAGATTTTAAGTAATACTATTTTCAAATTTTAAAAAATATCATTTTTATGGTAATTTTTGTCGTAAAATTCAACTTAATTTAAGTTTTCTTTCTTAGTTTCTCCTTCTTTTTCTTAAGCTTGTGTGGAAACAAAAAAACAAAAACTAATTACTAAGTGAAGGTCAAAAATTTGGTTAGGTATAAACCGATACTTTTTTTGAATTTTCCAACAAAAATTTCCATAAGAATATTTTTTTTTAAAATTGAAAATAGTTATACCGGGTCTATTGTATTAGGTGACCAGTTGGTCACATATTATGTGACCAATTTCTCCAATGGTAATATGTGACCAAGACTGGACACCTAATTTTTTAAGGGGTATTTAGTGACCAAAAAAATTAATTAAAAAATTTGAAATAAATTACGTGACCAGAAATTTTATTATGTGACCAAAAAATTAATACTTAATTAGTGAAAATTTTTCATATTAAAATTTTTAGGTTTCTTGTCAAGTGTATTTTAAGCTCTCGGCGCTCAAAATAATGTAGTCGTTTTATTCCATACATTACATTATATTCATTTCTCAATAGCCTCATTTTCATAAATTAAGCTTTTAATCTTAACACTATCAAGTTTTAACATTTCAAAATATCTACTATTTTATTTCTTTTTTTTTAAAGATGATGATCAGGTAAATTTGGAAATTTTATTTAAATTTTATTTCTACAAAATCAAGTTTACTTTTATTGAATCTCAAACTCTTTAAAATTAGAATTACGTGGCCAATCTAAATATTTGGTGACCTAAAGGAATTATGTGACCAGAGTAGAAATTATATGACCAAATCCTGGTAACATAATACCCCTTAAAAAATTAGGTGACCAGTCTAGGTCACATATTACAATTGATGAAATTGGTCACATAATATAAGACCAACTGGTCACCTAATACAATAGACCCGTTATACCTTTTGTCTAATTTAACACGCAAAAAAGTCCTAAAAACGGTTTTTTTGACGTTTTCTTTGAAACAATAGAAAAACAATCCAATATTTAGTTAATTTCGACGATTTTAATAGAGTCTTTTAAAGTTTATGGAGTCTTTAATAAGCCCATGTATGTCAAAGTCTTATTTGAGATTCTCAGTGATTATCACTCTCATTACAATTTATTTAAATATAATTCTATTTGAGATCTCATGAGATTATGGTCACCAAAAATTTCTCATTAGATCTCATTGAGATTCTTACAAGGGAGCAGTGGCGTAGCCAGAACTCAACGGGATATACGGCGAGATGTCATATATAGTGGACCCGTCCCCCCCCCACCCCGGTGGGTGGTTGGGAAGTTTACATCCTTGGTATTTTTAATGTTCACAAAGTTTTTAAGTTAAAGATAATATTTCATTTAAACGCGGATGCACCATAAATTCAAATTGGGGTTTAAAATTAATTTTTTAGAAAAAAAATATTTTACGTTTTTTAGCGTCCATTCTTACACTAGAATGCCTAAAATAATTGTACCTTAGCCTCGCCTTAAGGGACTCAGACTAATTTTTAAATAAAATAAAAATAAATTGAAAATTAAAAAGTAAAGTAAAAGTTCTATGATAAATTTAATTCAGCGTTAGATTACTAATTTTTAATTTTTTTTTAGCTCTCAATTACACCGCAAATTATACTCAGAATACCAAGTGACTAAAATATTTCCTTTGTCTTAGTCAATCGAAAATTCAATGAATGGCCATGATGACTCGAATTTATTTAAAATAAAATTGTAAAACTGTTTTGAAATGACTAAAGAGGACGATGATAAAGAAGGATTAGTATTAGCGGTAGGAGTACAAGTCTGCGTTTAACTATTTGAGGCGGTTTTATAATTTGATGTTTGACTAATTATACGCGGATGCACCATAAATAAAGCAATTAGAAATTTAATTATAAAAAAAAAAGAAAGAAAACGAGAACAACGGACTTTTCTGTTAAGAATTATTATTAAATTTTAAAAAAAAGGAGAGAACTAATTTCTAATTGAAAAATTTATTATTTTTTTATATGAGGCGGTGCCTCACCTAAGATTTTTTATGTACGGCGGCCCGCCGTAGTTCGCCTCACGTAGATACGCCACTGCAAGGGAGATTTCGAAAGAACCCTTATTTTAGCTATGAATTTCAGGCTAATGTTATCAGCTGTCTCAATATTTAAAATTGGCAATCTACAACTTCGAAAATTCCCAAAAACATTACTATTTGTCAGAGAACTGGGATGATAGTATACCAAGCCTAGAAGAGTTTGAATATTATCAACATAATTAGATTAAATTATGATTAAGTACAAAAGAATTCATAATTTTAAGTGATGACAGTTTGACAGA
>NTPY01000298.1:40745-53735 GCA_002922825.1 Brachionus calyciflorus
CAATAAAATAGATCATTTATTATTTTTATGTTTTAAATAGAAATTTTAAAGAAAAAATAAAGTATTTTATAAAGAGTTATAAAAAAAAGTCATTATTTTGTAAAATCTTTAAAAATTCTTTAAAAATCAAAGAAAAATATTGAATTTTTGGAGTATCTTTAAAGATACTATAAAAAGTCTCTAAAAAATGGCTGACTGGGTTGTACTACATTGCGGGTACGACGTTAATTTGGAAAAACGAAAAATTTCGAAAAAATAATGATTTTTCAAAAAATTACGTAAATTTTTCGTCAAATGAAATAACTGAACAAGTTTAACAAGTGTATGCGGTAAATTTATTAATTTATAAATATCTTTTTCATTTTCTTTGAATTTAAGCGTGGACTGTGAAGTTCATTTCAATTCACTCATTTCAGTTCGTTCAATTTGATATTAATTTTTTATTTTTCTACTTTTCTTTTAGCTTTAAATTGTTACAAAAAGTAACAGCTTTGCTACACCGAAATATGAAAAATTTTTTGCTTCCTTATTAGTCTATGACCAGAAAATTGGGGTCTCGCTGAATATGTGACCCAACAGGTCACATATTATGTGACCGGATGACTCTTGTCGGTTTTGGTGACCGGAATTTTTTTTGTTCAGTTCACATAAGTTTGGATCACGTATTATGTGACCAAGAAAAAATTTTTATAATAAAAAAAAAAATTGAATTTTTACGATAAATTATTTAAATCTTAATTAGCTAAGTCAATACACTTTCCTAAAATCAAAATATTACTTTCTGTATCTTTTTCATTTTCCATTAAAATTTTAACATTCGAAAAATTTTTTGAAAATTAAAGTTAAAAATTTCATTTTGTATCCTTTTTTTTAATTAAAAAAAAAACAAAAAAAGTGAGAAAATCAAAAATTTTAAAATTTATGTGACCCAAAGAAAAAATTTACATGACCATTTTTTTACTTTTCTTGGTCACATAATACATGATCCGAACTTATGTGACCTGAAAAAAAAATTCCGGTCACCAAACCGACAAGAGTCATCCGGTCACATAATATGTGACCTGTTGAGTTAACAGGCAAGACCCGAAAATTGATAATGTTAAGTTTATTTTGATTTGAAAAAAAAGTCCCGGATGATGGATTTGAACGCCGTTTAAAAAATTATATGAAGTAAGTATAAATATTAAAACACTATTTTAATGAGAACAGAAACAATGTTACAAATTGTAGCAATTTAAATTTAAAAAAAAAATTTTCTGTAAAAAAATAGTTAAAAAGCTGAATTGAAATAAGTGAATAGAAATTCACAGTCTCATCTGAGCTTTTAATATGACATTCTTAAGTAATCGATTTAATACAGATTCTAAATGGTAACTTACATAAACTATTGAACCAGTTTATTGTTTTTTTTTCTTAAGGCATTAGCTTGCTGTGCGATAGATGTTTTTAAGTACCAGGTTCGAGTCTTGATGTCATAACTTTTTTTTTTTATTTTCTTTTAATATTTATTGTAAAACATGCTTTTAATTATTTTGTGCAAAAACTAATAAAAATTGGCATCATTAGTTTAAAATAAATTTTTAAGCATAAAACTAAGTATTTTTGACATAAAATAAATAAAATTGACAAAATCTTAAGCATAAAAGTAATAATTTTTAATTTACAGGTAATATTGAGTCATATTTTTTGAATAATATTTGAGCTAGTTTTGTACTTTTTTACTTTGAAACAAAACTTGTATAATTATCAAAAGAGTTTGGGTAGTTGGATGTTGTCTATGCGCATGATTTAAATTTTTTTTCTGAAAATTTGTAAAAAATTTATGACATCTAACGGGTATCGATCCCGGACTCTTGCATCTCGTAGACGAGTGACTCACCAACTAAACCACAAGAACTCTTTGGAAAAATGTTGTTTAAAATTAAACTTAAATCAATTTTCAAAAAATTTCTGTTTTAAAAAAAGTCTAACGTTAGATTTTTTTTTATTCTGATTCTTCCTTTAAAACACGGACCTACAAAAACGGTTCAGTAGTTTATGTAAGTTACCAAATCGTTTGGTTTAATTTTTTGTGTTTTAATCAAAATTAAGATACAATTTTGAAATCTTGCAATTGAAAAATATAGTAAGAACTACAGTAATGATTTGACATGTGGATTTTGCGTAAAATTACCCTGGATGAAAAAGCCAATTTACATAAAATTAAGTAAAAAGTTAAAGGCCAAAAATAATTGAATTTTACTATTTCTTCTTTGTTTTCATTTTTTTAACAAAAAAAATATTTGTAAATTATTTTTACAATTTTTACATATTTTTTAGACCTTATACGGAATTTTACGTAAATTTACGTGAAAATACGCAAAAACCACATGCCAAATCACTTCTGTAAAATAAATAAATTTGCTATACTCAAAAAGGCTCTATATCACTTCTCAAAAAAATATTTTAGAGAAAAAAAAACAAATTTCATCGAAATGTTTAAGCGCAAAATGAACTCTTATTTTCATAAAAATTTTTCTAAATTTACTACTGCGTTGCTTCCGAATTAACGTAGTAACTGTACTACTAATCCAGCAAAAATGAATGTAATATGGGTACGGTTACGACGTCAATTCGGGAGCACTGCACTGGACACTAGCACGGCTTTGTTTTCATAAAATTCTATTTTAATTCGAAGAATTAGACGAATAAGGCTAATATTTTTTTTAATTCTTTTATAGTTTTTTTTGCGCTATTTTGACTTAAAATTAAAAAAGCTTTATTAAAAAAAAAAGTTGCCAATTGATTATTGCTTTATTTATTTACTTATATATTTTGTCACAATGTTCAGATTATTTAAAAAAAAAAATTAAACATTTAACCATTATTTATATTAAGTTTAAAAAAATATTCAAAATAAATCATGCATAATCTTATTAAATTTATCAATTTCATTCTGTTGTACAACATTGTTTTGATCTAATAAAACATTATAAAATGCTAATTTCTGAATCATATCCGAATAGTAATCACTTGTTGTTTGTGAATAGAAATTAACAACTGGTAAATTTAAAATTTTAGAAGCTGTTACAACAGCTAAACTTATTTGACTTGCTCTTGAACCCATAACAATTAAAGCAGTTGATTGAGTTTGCTGTAGAGCCATGTCAAAATGATACATAGTCTCAGCAGCTTGAGCTATTTCACTAATATTCGAATTATACTCTTTACCAATCATAAAATCATTGAAAAACTTAAAATTTATAATTTCTTTAAGCTCATCAAGATCAAGTGAAACATCAGTTTTATTATGTACAGCTAGAGCAATATCAATAGATAATTGTGAAATTTCTTTATAAAGTTTTAATAATTCTTTAGCTGTCTTTCTATCTTCAACAAAAATCATAACTGTTTTTTCTTCTCTTAAATACGAATCCATATAACGATCAGAACGCTCAAATTGTGCTACTTTTAAATTAAGACGATGATTTTGAACTTGACCATTTGTATCACCACCATAGCTAATACCAATATAATCGGCTGTGAATCCATTAGTACTTGGATCACTATTGTCAACAGGCATTACAAAACTTCTTACATTACCATACTTTCTAGCATTTGCACATATTTGAAAATCTTCGCCAGTTTCCCATGTTAACATTTTATCACGAAACATCAATTTAACCCATTCTCTCTCCATAAACCAACTGCCACCAACGACATCTATTTCTGTAATAGTATTCGAACCTGATACTGGTCCATAGAAATGATTCTCCGACCATGGTGTACCTTTAGTTCCCAAGATACCTCGATATTCAACAGTGTTAATTGTGTGTAAACAAGCTTCGAAAAAACGCTTTTGTGGAATACAATCATCATCAAATATAACTATATATTTTGTTTTTGATTGTAGAGCTATTTGAAATCGACCAAAATATTTCAATTGCATTTCGCCTTTGTTCACATTAAGAATAACACTTTGACCAGTTTGATTCAACCACGTCTTTATTTCATTAATCTCATCGTCTATTTTAGATTCAATTGGTGATGCAAAATAAACTATCCAAATAATTTTAGGTGGATGAGTTTGTGCTAAAAGAGATTCTATCCATCGTTTAGCAAGACCTGTTCTTTTATATAAACTTAAGACTGCAGTTATTCCGAATTCATCATCATCTTTTTTTGTTATTGAATATTTACTTGGTAGAGCAAATATTTGACTCATAGTCAAGCGGTCTCTTGCTTTAGTTCGATTTAGCATTCGACTTTTTCGACTTTCATAAGGCTCAATATAATCAACAAATTTAGATGTCTTATTTTGATGAAAGACTTCATCGGCTAAAGCATCTTGTTTAGGCTTGGTCAAACAATTAACATCTTTTTTTAATTTTCCTGCAATATATTCTTGAAAAATTTTAGCAGTTCTTTCTGAAGCTAATCCATCGCCAAAAATGTCTTTTTTGGTTATTTGATTTTTGTCTGATTTTAAGGCTTTTTCAACAGCTGCAACTATATTCTCTAATTTGACACCAATTTGTTGAATTGTACCAAGATAAATACCCTCTGGTCTCTCGGTTGTTTCTCTCATTAGAATTACACTTTTGCCAATACTCGACGATTCTTCTTGTATACCGCCCGAATCAGTCAAAATAATATCGGACTCTTTAAGTACATGTGGAAATATGTCATAAGAAATAGGCTCTATTATTTGAACATTGACAAGATTTTTTAAATATCCATTAACTATTTGTCGTACGTTAGGATTCGGATGAACTGGAAAAATAATGAGAACATTTTTTAAATATTTCTCAGCTATTTGTTTAATAGCAAGACACATATCTTTCATGTATAGAAAATTTTCTCTTCTATGCATAGTGACCAAAATTACAAATTTATCCGAGAATTTTTTCGGATTAAAATTTTGAATTTCTTTTAGAATTTGAGGTGTTTCCGTAAGAGTTTTAGATTGTAATGAATAAAAAGCATCTATGCCAGTATTACCAGTCACAAAAATATCAGATGGGCATATGCCTTCGTTAATTAGTGCTTGTTTAGAATATTCAGTTGGTGCTAACATTAATCTAGACACTGCGTCAATTAGTCTACGATTAGTCTCTTCGGGAAATGGATTCTCCATGTCATACGATCTAAGACCAGCTTCTACATGAGCTACTTGAATGTGTAAATAGGATGCTGCCAAAGCGGCTGCTAGAGCTGTCGTTGTATCACCTTGTACAACCACAAGAGATATTGGACTTAAACTTTTGAATTCAAGGGTTAATTTCTGATAGGCCGATGTAAAGAATTGACTCAAGTCTTGATTAGTAGTCATCAAATCCAAATCGATATCGACTTTTTGATTAAATGAATTTAAAGTTTGTTTTAAAATCTCACGATGTTGACCAGTACTTAGGACTATAACTTCAAAACTATTTTTGTACTGTTCTTTTTTAAGTTCAGCTATTAGAGGAGCACATTTTACAGCCTCCGGTCTTGTACCAATAACGACAATAATTCGAGGTAGATCTGAATTTTTAAAAATAAATCGAGACTTTAAGGAAATATCGTTTTTAAGATGATTTATTTGATTAAAAGTGAACTTTAAAACGAGAAACGATGTAATTAGTAGACAAAAAAGTATTAATACGGAGATTTTTTTTAATCGCATCTCATGAATACGATTGATTGGGGTTTAAGGAAAAAAAATTGAAAAAAACTTGATATATAAGGAAAAAAAATATTTTTGTTTTTAAAATTTAAAATCAGTGAGTAACTATCAAAAATCAGTGAGGCATTATAATTTTTTTTTTAGCATGGTAAAGCGATAAAGCAATAGTTTTCTATATGAAAAATTAATAATTGTCACTGAAAAAATAATTTATTAAAAGGAAAAATTTTTTCTCTTTTTTAATAAAAATTTTTTTCAAATATTTTTATTTTAGACTTGAGTTATACAATTTTGCTCAACTTATTTTTTTTATATTAGGGAATTTAAAAAAAATAAAGATACTTTGAAAAATTACATGTTTTTTTTATTTAAAGCACATAAGGATGTAAATTCTTAATAGAAAAAATTTGGAAAGAAAAGTTTTTCTTACAAAATAATCTCATTTTTCAAGGGTCTAGGTTCATGACAACGAAAAATCTGGTTGTTTCAAAGCTTTTATTTGATACCAAAAAACCTTAATTTATTAAATTTTTGATCGGAAAAAAATCCAAAATGTTTTTCAAAATTGGATAGAGAGATTTTAAATAGGTGATCAATTCGCTCGATTCGCTCAATACAATAAAAATATTTCACGAAATTTCTCAAATTTTACTCTTTTTCAATGTATTACACTTGAAATACTCGTAAGGTCTTTTGCTTCACTTAATTTATTTTTCGATTGTTTGCTCATGCTTTTTTGTTTAAGTTTTTTGAAGTTTTTTTCGAATACAAAAAAAATCGTTAGACCATTCTACCAAAAATCAAAAATTACCCGGAATTTCGGTGAATTCAATGGCAAAATAAAGTTTTATTACTTTTAGTATTTACAATTTAAATTAAAATTACTTTTCAAAAATTTTTTAAATTTCAAATTTTTTTGTGCATTTGCAAAAAATAAAATTGAAAATACCCAAGCAAAACTTTTTTTAGGTAAAATAAAAGGAAAAAAGATGAACAGAAAATTTTAATAGGAAAATAAAAGTTTTTTTAGGATTTGTCAATTTTTTTTATGCAAGTTGAATTGAGAAAAAAGTCGGTAAATATAAATTAATACGATAGGAATTTAGAACTATGAAAAAAAGACGAAACAAAATAGTACAAAAGCAATTTAGTACGACTTAATTTTTAAATTAAAGAAAGCAAATTAGTACGAAATCAAAAAAGTACTAAATGAAATTAATAAAAGGTTATTTTTAATACGATTGATTAGAAAAGGAATTTAAAACGAAGGAAAAAGATACAATATGATTTTAAAAAAAAAACTGTTTTTTTTTTGTTTAAGAAAAAACACTTTAAAAAGAATTAAAAATATCTTAAAGTTGATGAAGCTATAAAACTTGGCAAAAGAGGTTGATATCATTCTCTAAAGTGAATGATATCAACGTTTAGAAGTCTATTACTCATTTCTTCTTTTCTTAAATTTTCTATTTTTTTCGGAATTAAATCGCTCTTAAAACTGATGCGTTTATTTTTATTTGATTGACCAGAAATCGCCCAAATTCTGTTTACTTCGGACTCTTTTTCATCCACAGTATTTACATTCTGATGTCAAAATATCTCAGCTTTAGTTTCTTTTTCTTCTATTCGATATCTGTTTGACATATCTCGAAGTGGTTCATGGTTTATTAAATATTGAATAAAATTAAAACTATTTGGAATTCTTCGATCAACTCCTACTTTTTTAGAAACAGTCTGTTCTTCTGATGCGTCATAAAATAGTATGTTTGCTTTTTTAATCAAACTAGGAAGTAGACTAACTTGATTTTTTTCTTATTGGTCAAAGATCTTATAATCTTATCTGCTTAATTGATCGGTCCTACGCAATTTATCAATTGGTCAACAATTAGAACATCAGAATATTAATAAGCCTAATATGAGATAATTTTTTTTGTTAAACAGTTTTCTCAAAAAATTGTTTTAAAGTGTTTTTTTCGTATCAAAGAGATATCGTATTATTTTTCTAAAAAAGAAGAATCGTATTCAAAACATTTCGTATCAATTTGGAAAAGTATTAGTTGACTAAATTATTATTTTACTTTTCGTACTTAAGTCTCTCGTACTAGTTTACTTCGGACTATTTTCCTCGTTTTAAAACAATTTCGTACTAGTTTCTATACAATCAAAAAAGTCATTTATTCAAATAATTTAAAATTAAAAATTAAAGGGAAAAAAGGTGGTTCAATTATATGTTGAAAAAAATAAGAACTTAATTGAAACGACCTTTTTTGTAAACTTATAAACTGAATATTATATGGTAAAAAAAAGTCTTCATATTTTTGTAAATAGTATAAAAAGAACTTGCTCTTATTTATTTAATTATTTTACTTACTTAAAAAACTTTTATTTAACGATTCGAATACTAAGATATTTAAAACAATTAAAAAACGTAAGCAATTTGTAGATGTGTGAAAGGAGAAACTCGACTTAACTAAAAATCTCTTAAACTTAGAATTTCTATTCCGAAATTCAAAATAAAAGGTATTGGTTAGACTGATTTTAATCTAACTCTTAGACTAAAAGATAATTTAAAAACTCAAATTAAGACTAATAATCTTTGAAAACGTTTGTATTTATTTTGACCAACATTCAAAGCTTTTTATTAAAAAAGACTCTATTTGCAAAAATGATAACCAGTTTAACATAAGAAAAATTTCAGCAGCTAAATATATAAAGCTAAAGCTCAATAATCTTAAATAATACCAAATTCTAACTTTTATTAAAGAAACGAATTTGTAAACTAAATTTGGCTCAATCGAATTCCTTTTTTGTTCATTTTTCTTCAAAAAAAAAATGAACATCAATAAAATTTCTTTTTTTTCCTAATTTGATTTCATAAATCGACCGAAAAAAATAGAAATTTGGGACTTTTCTTTTTTTATTCCTAGAATGAAAGATTTATTTTCTTATTATTTTCCTTAAAAAAACTTTGCTTGGGTAGTAATTTGTAATAGGGGTGCACTATAGAACCTCCCCTAACGCCAAATCAGAAAAAGGTATATATCAGCTTGTAGATCTCGACGAGCTGATTAAGAATATATATGTTTTACGCTGCAGGGACGTTCCTTTCAAAAGTTATTGTCCTTGAAAGTTTTAAAAATTGATTTTATTGATTGATTTATTGAACCTTTCCTAACTCAAAATCTAGAAAAATTATATACCAGCTTGTAGATCTCAACGAGCTGATCACGAATATATATAATTATCGCTAGTCGGATCTTCCATTCAAAAGTTATTAATATAAAATCAAATTAAAGAATTCTAACCATAAAATTAGCCATAATTTGGCATATGACGAGGCATAGCCGAGTCATATGACTAATTAGGGCTAATTTTAGGGTTAGAATTGTTTTAATAAAATTTAAAACAAATAAAGATTTTAGGGATTAGGGTTGGGGAGTGTTTAGGGAAGGTATTGAATAAAGAAAAATATTTTTTTTTTAATTTTTTTATCTAAATTCTCAAGAATTATCTTTAAAGAAAAATTTAATTGGAGTCCGTTAAATAAAAATTTTTAAAAACAGTGTATGAGAAAAAAAATCTGGAATCACTTATGTGTGAATATTTTTGTCGGAGAGAATAAAAACGCTAAAAAAAATCAATTAAAAAAAACATTATACGATATTAAAAATTTCTCTCAATAAATAAATTATCATTTTAATATAATTTCATTTTTAATTTTTTTAAAAACTTTCTAGAACAATAACTTTTGAATGGACGATCCGACTAGCGATAATTATATATATTCGTGATCAACTCGTTGAGATCTACAAGCTGGTATATAATTTTTCTAGATTTTGAGTTAGGAAAGGTTCAATAAATCAATCAATAAAATCAATTTTTAAAACTTTCAAGGACAATAACTTTTGAAAGGAACGTCCCTGCAGCGTAAAACATATATATTCTTAATCAGCTCGTCGAGATCTACAAGCTGATATATACCTTTTTCTGATTTGGCGTTAGGGGAGGTTCTATAGTGTATCCTGTAATAGTAATAAAACTTTATTTTGCCAATTCATTCTTGTGAAAACATAGTGACAAATAAGTACTGTAGATGCTTCAAAAAAAAAATACTTTTAAGATTTTTAATTGGATACAGTCAAAGCTCGATTATGTCCCGTCTAGATTATATCCCACCATATTTTTATCCCCGAAATTTTACAGAACCGATTTCTCTTAATCTATTTCATTATAAACTTAGTTTTGTTATATCCCCTTTTTTTATCCCATGTTTTAATTATATCGCATAAAAATTACAGAACATTTAAATACATTCAATAGTAAATTATGTGCAATTATATCTTATACAAGCATGTCTAAATAATTTTTTAAAAAAATTGTATTATTTATATTATTATTATTTTCAGAGGTGAAGGAAAGTTCAAAAATTTATTGTTGCTGAGCTAAAATTTCGATAATAAAATATCAAAAGATTTATATTATTCAAACTAAGATAACTAGTGGCCGATCTGATGACTAATATAAAATTCTGTCTCTCTAACACTTGCAACGCTTACAACACTTATTTAGTTTTACAAAAAGTAACACTTAATAAATATTTGATTTTTTTCATTAAAATTTAAAAATAATAGGAATGATAAGGTGAAAATAAAATTTATTCATAAAAAATTATTTTTAATTATGTCCCAATTCTATTATATCCCCATTTCTATCAGAACGGATGGGGTGACATAATCGAGCTTTGACTGTATATGTAATTTTGTTGCTCAAAAAATTAAAAAGAGTTGAAAAGAGCTTATATGTACTCTTATTAGGAGTACTAAAATATTGTTATTTTGTTATTTTGAAATGTGGTTATGAATTACGGTTAATTAACAGTTTACCGTTTTGGATAATGACTAAACAACTCTAAATACGATAAATTAATGATTTATAAAGTAGAATACATTCAATAACGGCAAAACTTGAGAAATTTCATGAAATATTTTTATTGAATTGAGCCAAATGATCACAAACTTCAGTAAAACGATAAAATGTCTCAACATTGGCGTTAAAAAAGAGAGACGATTTCGAGTTAAGACTCAATTCACACATAAACACATCAATTAAACATTTAAAAACATTTAAATAAGGATAATACCTTTTAAAAACAATTTCACTTAATTAAATAAATTAAAAATCAAATATTTATAAAAAAAAAATTAAAAGAAAAAAAAAACTCAAAACATTTTTAAATATAGATAATAATTCTATTTTGCCCAATTGACCACTCTTCAATAGGCATTGTGAATTTTGGTACAACAAAACAGTACAAAAATAATCAAACTTAAATAAAAATTTAAAAAAACATTTCTGCAATGTAAAAAATATGCAACTAAGTGCAACTTCATAAGTTGCAGCTTATAAAAGAGTCTGCAAAATCCCTGCAATCTGCAAAATAATTAAATTTGAAAAAATTATTTTTCAAATCAATATTTTAAGTAACAAAGTAGTAAAAGAAAACCAAGTTATCCGATATAACGCTTTAAAAATGCAAAAGTTAGCTAAATTGTCTTATTCTATTATCAAGATAATTTAGTCATAAAATAAACATGCTGAATTTCTTTAATTAATTAAATTTTATTTATTTTTGCAGAATGCAGAGATTTTGCAGACTCTCTTATAAGCTGCAACTTATGAAGTTGCACTGAGTTGCATATTTTTTACATTGCAGAAATGTTTTTTTAAATTTTTATTTAAGTTTGATTATTTTTGTACTGTTTTGTTAAATTCACAATGCCTGTTCAATAAAATAAAATTTTCACTGAATTTGTTTTTTTTATTTATCCTTAATTATTATTTCCATTGAATCACCATCCTTACCAAAATAATTAATTGCATCAAGAGATCTTTTAATCAATCGAGTCAAATTTTTTGTAGACGGCATTTAAGGCGCAGCACTGATTGACAATTTAGTAGAACATTCAGTCAGATAATTGTTCTTGGTTTTTCAGAAGTTACTTTAGAACGCTCTCTTATTTCATTCCTTACCGATTTCCTCTTTCTGTTAATATTTTCCACCATAGACGCCAATGTTGATGATGATGAAGTGAAAGGTCTTCCATATTTATATATAATGTTGATTCGCTCCTTGAATTTACGATTAAATTACCGTCGCTCTCAAAAACTTCTATTTGCCCAATCATATTGTCCTACATATTACGAGTACAATCGGTCACTTCCTTCTAACATTTTCTTAAATTCGGAAACTGAAATTATGTCATCTAGATGATTCTTTTAGATTTTATCTGCATCTACCTTGACTTAACTAGTGTTTGTGTGAGTACAGCTTAACTTTTATGTTTGGCGACATCCTGTCGACACCTTTGTGTTAAGCTTTTACTTAAAACTCGGTTGCAATTAAATTAAAAAAGCTCAAGGTGTTGATTGTGCTGATTTTAGTGGTGAATTTGGTCTTGGCTATCATCGGAGTTGGGATCAATGAGGTCTAATTCAAATTCTGACAAATAAAAGGTGAAGGCTGTTTATTCTATTTTTTTATTATTTGGGATATAATCCATCTTGTAATTTAAGATGATATGGAATGTCTTCTCAGTAGACTTTTGTTATTCAGTATTAACCCAATAAATTTACGACTTATTTTAAAATAAAAAAGAATTTTTATAAATTGATTTTCATAAAGTCTAATTCTATTTTCAATTAATTTTTATTCGGGCTTGATTCTGTTTTTAAAAAAACCAAAATATAAGTCCCATTTGCCAAAGAATAAAAAAATAAAGAACATAACATAACAACAATATCTGAACTAAATTTTATTCAAAATTGTAAAATTTAATTAGAATTGAAAAAAAACGGCATTGTGAATTTTGGTACAAAAAAACAGTACAAAAATAATCTAGCTTGAATAAATAATAAAAAAAACATCTCTGCAAAGAAAAAAATATGCAACTTAGTGCAACTTCATAAGTTGCAGCTTATAAAAGAGTCTGCAAAATCTCTGCATTCTGCAAAAATAAATAAACTTTAATTAAAGATAAATTTATCAGGTTTATTTTATTTCTAAATTTTCTTAATAATGGAATAAAACTATTTTGCTTACTTTTGCATTTTAAAAGCCTTTAATCTGATAATTTGGTTTTTATTTGTTACCTTCTTAATTAAAATATTCATTTTAAAAAAATTATTTTTTCAAATTTTATTTTTTTGCAGAATGCAGAGATTTTGCAGACTCTTTTATAAGCTGCAACTTATGAAGTTGCACTAAGTTGCATATTTTTTTCTTTGCAGAGATGTTTTTTTAATTATTTATTCAAGCTTGATTATTTTTGTACAGTTTTTTTGTACCA
>NTPY01000298.1:57199-112072 GCA_002922825.1 Brachionus calyciflorus
TAAATAAATTTGTACTAACTTGTACATTATAAATTTTTTTTTTTTTATCTTTTTATTTTTTAATTTTAATTTTATGGCAAATTTTATTTTTGTAATTAAATTTTTGTAACAGAAATTCACACAGCCCAATTAAATGTGTTTTGATCAACTTAAAATCGCCAAATAATTTTGACACCGCTTTTAAGGTTCATAAACTCAGTTCCTTTGGCTGTATTATTCTTTTTTAGCTATTAATATATTCTAAAGGTGATTCTTATGTTTCTTATTTTACTTATCGGAATCTGTCAGTTTACAAAGACGAGACAAAAGATCATCCTGTTCACTTAGGCCCATTCATGATTCATATAAAAAAAACTGTGATACGTTTTATTAATGAATGATCTAATATATGTCTCATATTTTTATAAAAAGTACTTAATAATGATAATGCAGCTATAAATGAGGCATTACGAAACGCATTTGAGTGATCAGATTTTGCACTTTGCTGTGAAATTATGAACTGAACGAGACAGACGAAAAAAAATTTTTAATTTAGTATTTTGGTCTAATATAATGGTCTAATAATCGCGAAATTTGTTTGATTTTAAATTTAAGTAAAAATGAGTTCATGGAAAGGATAAAAACCCTTATTGAATACTTTGACCTAAATGAACATGAAAAAAAATGAAAAAATTTTTGAGTATTGGTTTTTTATAAAATAAACCTAAAAAGCTTGTTGATTAGTTTATTATATACAAAGGATATAGATAAACTAGGAAATTACTATAGAAAAAACGTTGTTGAAAATTTTACAAGGTTTCCATACATACATTCACAATTAAAAAAACCCAAGTGTTGAGTGTGAGTGTGACTGTTGAACTTGAGTGTAACACTCACAATCAACAGTTAAAATATTGAGTGTAAACACTCACACTTACACTCACTTCACTTGAAATATCGAGTGTAAACACTCACACTTACACTCAATAAACTTGAAATATTAATTGTAACATTCAGAGTCGTTACTCGGAATAACGAGTCTGAATAATAAAATCCTCTATTATACAGCATTGTGAAAAAGATAAGAAACGGGCGTGTAATTGTTGAGTCTTCCATCAAATATTGAGAAGATTCCAAGTCCATAGTTACTCATACAACACCAGATTCCAATTGAACCACTTCCTTGTTTCGTACATTTAATAATACACCCTTCATTATACTTTTCTGAGGTCATCCTTCTTATCCTAATTCGGTTTTTTCTGTTGTCTACCTCAATGTTCATCTCATCACTGAACATTATCTGTCTCCACTTAGCCTTGCTCCATGATTTTACGTTGAGGCAATAACTTTTTCGGGCTTTTTTTTGCGCTTTCGAAATTCTTGGTTTTCGAACCGCATATTTCCATTCAAGTTTCTTTTCTAATAATCTACACCGAACCAAGGAATCTGATGCTTTTTTACCATTTGACAATTTCCAGTTGAGTGCAAGAACATGTAATGGTGAAGTTCTATTTTTTTTGACCAACCGCACAAGTTGACGCTCATCCTTTTCAGTAGAAATTCGAGGTCTTCCAGATCTTGGACGATCATCGGACGATTTTGTTTCGTTATATCTATCAATAATGGTCTTTATGCATGATTTTGACCTATTCAGCTCATTTCCTATTTCAGAATATGATTTTCCTTTCTGATAGAGGAAGACAGCCTTAATTCTATCCTCTTTACTAATGGGAATGCGTTTAGACGCTTGATTTGGCATTCTGGTGCAAAAATTTTTTAATTTTTTTTAAGATTAGTTCAAAAAGTATTTTTATAAGTTCTTTTATAACCTAACGTCGATTAAAAAAAAATTAAGGGGATCGCACAATTCGTTCAATAAAAAGAGTGAAAATTTTGACCGTTTTTTAACTTTTTCACAATTTAAAAAGTTGAATAACTTGGAGTGATTTTTTTTATGTAAAATAAAAAAGGACTGAGTTAACATTTCAATTTAGATTATTTTTATTTTTAACTGAATTGAATAAAGAAGTTCGCCGAAAAAAAAAATTAAGTTAAAATTATTTTTCTATCCCTCTCTATTACAATTAAAGACATTCATTTACAATACCATTAAGGAGTTTATCTTGTTAACTTTTGTTAGAATATTGGACCATTCTTTACGAGGATGGAGGCAATTTAATGCCGAGACATTCTAGCTTTCCTTTTGAATGATCTAAAGAAATCAAAAAAATATCATCAATATATCTAAAAAAACCTAAAGGTCTATAAAGATTCATCCACTTATACTCTAATATATCTAAACGAACTTTACTGTATATAGTTTTAATTAATGCAGAATAGAAATTTTAGTTAATAAAATAATCATTGGAAAAATTATGTAAATTTAGTTTTATTTTAGTAATTTTGGTGTTTCATTTAGAAAATTTAGTGATGAAAAAATAAATAGCCATTAACATTTTGCGAGTTTTTTAAGGCGGCTCGTGTATTTGACCCCGAACAAGCAAGATTTTTTAATGCTAATTTGTTTAAATTGAAAATTACATAATGGTATTGTAAATGAATGTCTTATTTAAATTGGTTTGATTGCAGATTTGAATATTGAAGATCTAGAAAATATAGATTCAGAAAAAGGGTGGTGTCAACAAAAAACAGGCTCTCGAATATGTTTGAATTTGCTCAATTATGAAAAAAATTATAAATATTTTAAATTTTTATCCATATTTTTATTCAAATAGACAAATACTTATTCATTTATGTTAAATTAAATTTAAAAAATTAGTTTGAATATGAGCTTTTTTAAGCAACTTAAACAACTTTTACAGCAACTTTTTGAAAAAGAATCGCAACTTTTGGTCGTCTCTGGATATAATACTTGAAGCCAGAACATTGACTTCGCTTCTAAAGACGCTTCAACCTGACTTCGGTAGCGTTTAAGCCGCTCCGAAACTTTTGGCTTAATACGGGTGTTCAGAATCGTACTGTACAGAAACGAAATCAGAAAAATTTGCATTTAAATTACTTTACAATTTTTACGCAAAAATTGGTAAATTATTTTTTTTTAAATTAATTTGAAAATTCCGAAAAATTTTATAAATATTCATCAAACTCGATTTTTTATAAAAAAAATTATTAAATCACGATTGAGTTCTGAAATGATGATCTTCATCTTATTTTATTTTTAAATGACTTTCATGATTACTTTAAAATTCATGTGTAAAAAGAGTGTTTAAATATGAATAATATTATACTTATTTTAAAGATAAAATTATTTCTTTTTCCTTATTTTAAGTTTCCCGGTAAATTATTTGGTAAAAATTTTTATTGATAATATTTTCAACCCAAGCGCAAAAATATAATATCTAATAAATAATTTTCAAAAAATTATTACATAAAGGAAAAAATATTTTTAATTTAATATTTTTAAAATATGCTTTTGCTTTTTATTTTACCACACTTGAAAAAAATATTTTAAAATGCATCACTGATTTTTGGTAGTTACTGATTGAATTTTAAATCAAAAAATTAAAAATAAAAATAATTTTTTCATACTAGTATATTTCTGAATCTTTTTTTTTGAGAATGCCAATCAATCGTTTTGGTGAGATGCGATTAAAACAAAATTCACTATTAATAGTTTTTTTTCTAATAATTGCATCTTTTCTCCTAATTAAGTTCACATTTAATGACTCAAATTATCTTAAATTCGATAATATTTCCTTAAAGTCTCGATTTATTTTTAAAAATTCAAATCTCCCTCGAATTATTGTCGTAATTGGTACAAGGCCTGAGGCTGTAAAATGTGCTCCTCTAATAGCTGAACTTAAAAAAGAACAGTACAAAAATAGTTTTGAAGTTATAGTCCTAAGTACTGGTCAACATCGTGAAATTTTAAAACAAACTTTAGATTCATTTAATCAAAAAGTCGATATTGATTTGGATTTGATGACTACTAATCAAGACTTGAGTCAATTCTTTACATCGGCATATCAGAAATTAACCCTTGAATTCAAAAGTTTAAGTCCAATATCTCTTGTGGTTGTACAAGGTGATACAACGACAGCTCTAGCAGCCGCTTTGGCAGCATCCTATTTACACATTCAAGTAGCTCATGTAGAAGCTGGTCTTAGATCGTATGACATGGAGAATCCATTTCCCGAAGAGACTAATCGTAGACTAATTGACGCAGTGTCTAGATTAATGTTGGCACCAACTGAATATTCTAAACAAGCGCTAATTAACGAAGGTATATGTCCATCTGATATTTTTGTAACTGGTAATACTGGCATAGATGCTTTTTATTCATTACAATCTAAAACTCTTACGGAAACACCTCAAATTCTAAAAGAAATTCAAAATTTTAATCCGAAAAAATCCTCGGATAAATTTGTCATTTTAGTCACTATGCATAGAAGGGAAAATTTTCAATATATGAAAGATATGTGTCTAGCTATTAAACAAATAGCTGAGAAATATTTAAAAAATGTTGTCATTATTTTTCCAGTTCATCCGAATCCTAACGTACGTCAAATAGTTAATGGATATTTAAAAAATCTTGTCAATGTTCAAATAATAGAGCCTATTTCTTATGACATATTTCCACATGTACTTAAAGAGTCCGATATTATTTTGACTGATTCGGGCGGTATACAAGAAGAATCGTCGAGTATTGGCAAAAGTTTAATTCTAATGAGAGAAACAACCGAGAGACCAGAGGGTATTTATCTTGGTACAATTCAACAAATTGGTGTCAAATTAGAGAATATAGTTGCAGCTGTTGAAAAAGCCTTAAAATCAGACAAAAATCAAATAACCAAAAAAGACATTTTTGGCGATGGATTAGCTTCAGAAAGAACTGCTAAAATTTTTCAAGAATATATTGCAGGAAAATTAAAAAAAGATGTTAATTGTTTGACCAAGCCTAAACAAGATGCTTTGGCCAATCAAGTATTTCATCTCAATACGACATCTAAATTGTAATAAAATTACAAGATCTAATGTAGAAATTAAAGAGTCAAAAAATTAAATCTTTTAAAAAGATTATTGGTCCTTTAATTTTTAGTGTAGGATCTAAAGATCAAATAATTGGTGTATTTATTTAATAAATTATTTCTATTAAAAATAAAAGAAATCTTATATTCCAAATCAATTATTTTTTGAAATCAATAATGTTTATTTTTAAGGGTTTTTCATTAAGTTGAAAAAAACATTATATTATAGGGGCTAATATTCAAATTTTTTTAAAAGTTTCTAATTTCTCATTTGCCAATAAATAAGTTTCTTTTTAGTCTTTCTAATGTTCGAATCGTGTTTTTTACGTTTGACGTTTAATTTGAAAAAATAGAAAAACAATCGACATGTTTTATTTAAAAAGGGGCATTGTGAAATTTTTTTACAATTTACAATTACAAAATATTCAAACTCTATTAAAAGGTAGAAAGATGATATGTGCAAAGAAAAAATTATGTAACTTTGTGGAACTTTGGAAGCTACATCTTATATATTAGTCTGCAATATTTCTGCAATTTGTGCAAAAATCGATTAGATATAATTCGTGTTTCAATTATTCGATTTTATAGAATTTTTTTTTATAAATTATTTTTAAATGAAGTCAAATTTTTTCCTTATTTTTGCTCTACTAATATTTAGATTTATGTACATAAGCCAACAAGAATAAAAACTTTTTATTTAAATTCAATATCAAATAATCAGACAAATTCAATTATCCTCAATATTATTTTTATAGAAAATTAAATTACCGAATACCCTTGCAAATAAACCCGTACCCTCAAACCCAAAATTTGGGTTTAGCTAAGGGCTACATACCATCGATCCCATGTTATAAAGGCCCTAATTTTTAACGCAAACCCGAAATTCGGGTTTTAATGCAGTTTTAACTTTCGAAAATTGGAAATAGATGCCGGGTTAAAACCCGAATCTTAGAATTAAACACAGCATTAAAAACTAAAATGAAAAAAACCTAAAAATTAAGATCTAGATTTAGGCACAGTGATAAAAATTAAGTTTAAAAAATGGTACGTAGCCGAATTTTGGGTTTAAGAGCACGGGTTAATTTGCCTGGGTACACCGTAACTAAAATCGAATTTTCGAAATTTCCAAAAATTGCAGAAATATTGCAGATTTATTTGAGCATTTTATTTTCTAAAATTAAGAGAAATAAAATCAAAACAAAGTTCTTTTTTTTCATATAAAATATTTTATTAATGCAAGTAATTATTTATAACTTGTACAAACCCCACTGCTTGAAGTCATTTTAGTTAAAAAAATTTTGTTGAGGTTTTATATTTTAGGATAGTACAAAGTTACTGTGATTTGAATTAATTTCAAAATTACTTATTCAATTCTATGTAAATAACTGCATTAAAAATTTATAACTTTTTAGTATTTCAAACAAAACATTATTTTTAAGAAAAAATTTTATTCTTTGAGAATGACAACTTCGTTTCGTCGGAGCTTGAATAAAATATTTTATCAGAAAAAAGAACTTTGTTTTTATTTTATTGAAGATTAATCTTCCAAAGTTTCATACATCATTTTTCTACCTTTTATTAGAGTTTGAATATTTTATAATTGTAAATTATAAAAAAAAATTCACAATACTTAAAAAGGAAAAATTAAAAGCAGATGAAATAAATATTAAAAAACTCTTCAAACCGCTATTTCTAGCTTTTTAAACATTTTTCAAATTGTGGTCTCAATTTTTTCATTCCCAATAAATGTTCCCTTCTTTGAAAACTTGCAAATCTAGGATCCATTTAATTTATGAGTAAATTAGACCCCTAGATAACGATTTTAACAAAATCTAATCAAGTTTATGGAATCTTTTATTAGATCTCGAAAGAGGTTTAAAAACTTAAATTTTAGCTAAAATCCAATTAAATTAAGATAAAATGTATACAAGTAAAAAAATTTTTTTTTTTTTGAAAATTTACTGGACACTAAATTTTGTTCCGAAAATTAAAAATTTAAAAAGATTTTTTAAAATTATGCTATTTTAAGCCTTTTTTTAAGACAAAAATAGCATTGAAAAATGCGCAATCTCTAGTTATTTTTTAACGAGGAAAATTAGCGAGGGAAAAGTAGCCGTCACGTCGAAAAAAGCCTTATTTTAGCCAAGAATTTATGGGTTATTTTATTAAAGACTGACATAACTATTTAAAATTAGTAATCTAGGAATTCGATAATACCTAAAAACATGTATGAATTTCTTCTAGCTTTTTTTATTTTTGCAGAATGCCGATATTTTGCAGACTCTCTTGCTCCTTTAATATAATAAACTGTTCAAGACTCTTTCTGGTTCGATTATTAATCAGTTGAGGATGGTTTAAATAAAAGACTATTTAGGTTAAAACATCCGAACAACAAAATTTCGCTAAATTATGTTGGAATAAGCGAATACCTAACCAAGCTTGGTCTTTTAAACAATTCGATATTTAAATTTGAAGATTTTTCTTATTTTTCCAAGTTTCAATGTAATTTTTAAGGTTCGTCCCAATGCTTTTTCAAATTCTTTTTCAGTATGAAATATGTGACCAATATCATTTTGCTCATTTGGTGACCCCCCCCTGTAAGAATCTCAATGAGATTTCATCAGAAATTATTTTGTGACCATAATCTCATGAGATCTCAAACAGAGTTACATGTAAATATATTGTAATGAGGACTGAGATCTCTTGAGATTATGGTCACGAGAATCTCAGTTGAGATTTTGACATAGGCAGGACTGGTAGCATTTATGTGATCAAGGAAATAGGTTACCTATCTTTAGTCACATAAAAGGAACATTGGTCACAAAATTTTTTCTTGCTCGATAAAGATTTAAATGTATCGACTCAATGAAATACTCTCAGAAAAATTGTCAATTTTAGCATTTAAGCAGGAATTTACGATAGTTCTTTGGCTAAATTGATTACAACGCATAAAATATAAAAAGGTCTTACCGTAAACTCGCCCAAACAACCCCGGGGTTAAAAATCGTAAATGTGGTTTTTAACCCCGTGTCTAACACGGTTTTTGGACATTTTTGCAGAATGCTTTTAAGTCGGTACTAAAACTGAAATTTCTTTTTTTATGCGGTATTAAACATGTAAAAATACAATTTTTTTTTTAATTTAAAAATAAATTAAATTTTATTCGAAAAATTAATATTTAGATTTAATGCCTGGTTTAAAAATGAAAATTCGATTTTAATACAAAAATTTTACATTTGATTTTTTTAAAATTATATACGAAAACGTTTTTAAAAATGAAAATTATTACAAAAGACTTTGTCAACTTAAAAAATTTGAGCTTCTTGGCTTCAGACTCAAATTGGTTACTTACATAAACTATTGAACAAGTTTATTGTTTTTTTTTTCTTAAAGCAAAAGCTTTCTGTGCGATAGATGTTTTTAAGTACCAGGTTTGAGTCTTGATGTCATTTTCAAAAACGTTTTCGTATATAATTTTAAAAAAATCAAATGTAAAATTTTTGTATTAAAATCGAATTTTCATTTTTAAACCAGGCATTAAATCTAAATATTAATTTTTCGAATAAAATTTAATTTATTTTTAAATTAAAAAAAAAATTGTATTTTTTACATGTTTAATACCGCATAAAAAAAGAAATTTCAGTTTTAGTACCGACTTAAAAGCATTCTGTAAAAATGTCCAAAAACCGTGTTAGACACGGGGTTAAAAACCAAATTTACGATTTTAAACCCCGGGGTCGAACATGCGAGTTTACGGTATTAAATTAGAATAACAAAAAAGGAAAAATATTTTATTTCAATATTTTAAAAATACAAATTTTTTTTTCGAGTATAAAAATATCTTAGAATATTAATTTAATTTTGTTATTGTTGTTGTTTATAATTGAAAAAATATTTGTCAACAAAAACAACAACATAATTTAAAAGAAAAATAATTTATAAAATTTTAAACTTCTGATAAATTCTACCAACAAACGATACGTTAAAACTATTAATACTCATAGTCGAACTACCTGCGCCTAATAGCTGAGTTGTATAACAAGTATTAAACGCATCTAATAGTCTAGGATCATTTTCACTTATTTCATTTCTAGTTATAAACAAATGATTTAAACATAAAATTTCATTCTGTGATAAAAAATTAATTTTATCAAAATTGTTTTCTATTAAATCCATAAGCATGACAGCTCCAGCTGGTGCATAGCCTTGAATTCTACGCCACCATGACTCATAATTTATGACAGCATCTTTCATAAACTTATGATTCTTTTCAAAATGATATACTCCATTTGAGACACATGTAAAATTTGCTAATTTCGGTGTACTATATACTTTCTGTGAACATATATAACTAAATTTTTCTCTAACACTTATCATATTACGTAAATGTTCCATGTTTTTAAGGACAAAACTATCAGTGTCCAAATAGAGACCACCATACGAATAAACTAGAAAATATCTTAAAAAATCCGACAAATGTACTCTTGTTACTTGAAGATTATCAATTTTTTCACCACTTAGTAATTTATTAGCTTTTTCAACAAAATCATAACCAATATTATTCTCAACCATTTTAGTCAAATTGAATCTAACAATGTGAACATTGTTGTAGCCTTTTTCTTTTAAAGGAAATATTATAGATTCATTAAGCTCATTTGAAAATAATAAGACATCACATTTAGGATGATGAAAAATTATAGTCTCTAATCCTTTGAAATAAATGTCTGGTAATGTTTCACCATACCATATTAGAAAAATATTAAATGTTTCTTCTTTCGGCACATAAGATACACCGACTGTTTCTAATAAAGATGTCTGTTCGACTTTTATCGGTTCAAGCGAATTTTTTATTGTAATTATTTTATTTGGCTCGTTAGAGTATATTAAACTGAAATAAATGAATAAGAATAGGTTTATAATAATCACGAATAGGGACGATTTGACAAATGATTTGTTAGTTTTTCGCTTTAAAAATGATGAGATCTTTAAAATTATCATTTTTTTAAACAATAGTAAACAAAAATAAAAGATTTTTTTTGTAAAATTTTTTATTTTCGTAAAAGTGATATGCTTGAGAGAAAATTAGTTCTTCACTTATGGATTCATTTGGGAAAAGAATTCTGATTACGAAAAATTCTTAAACTTTTTATTTCTCCAAAAAAACAAAACTATAATTTAAAAATATTATTTTAATATTTTTGTTTGTAAAAAAATTTCTACCATATTTTTATTTTTCCAAATAAAAAAAGCAGCATATTTGGAAAAAAAAAACTTTTTTTTATTGCCACATTAAATGCACTCTTTTTCTAAAATTTTTAAAAATTAATTATTTGAATAAACTATTGTCATATGACTTCAATATAATCAGTCTATTTTTATCACGATAAAATTAGATTTTTTATTAAAGAAAATATATCATTATCAAAATTTAAACTGAAAACTTCTTCAACTTATCAAATAAAAAATAACTTTTTTCTTGCATAAAAAAAATATGAGAAAAGAATTAAAGATTTAATTAAGATCTGCATTAAGTACTTCAAACTAGCTTGTAAGTGTCAAGTTCATTTCTATTCACTGATTTCAATTGGTTCAATTTGATTTAAATTTTTTAGTTTTTAAATTGCATCAAAAATATAATATTTTTTGAAAATTTTTCTTGCTTGGATCTTGTTTTTCTTAATTGAAATCTGGTCAAAAAAATTCTCTATGAGGATCAAAATTTCAAGTGGTCATGGCTCATATTGATTTCGGTTGTCAATATTGAAGTCTTGTTTAAAAAAAAAATTAATAGTCTTTTATTGAAAAATTCAATTTGTTTGCAATATTAAGCCAGGTAAAGAGTCGGGGACTTTTATGATTAACCCCTTTTTTGAAGAATTAGAACAAAAAATAATAACAAAATGATCCATGATACTTTCTGGGTTTCAAATAGATTGTGACAATTAAAAATGGTGGATACCTGAAAAACAGACACCCCCTTTTTTTTAAAAAAAAGACACCCTGGTGTATTTTCACAACGAAACATGCCTAAATGACCATAAATATACCAAAGTGTTCCTTTTTTTCATAAATTTTTCAAAAACAAACTTTTTTTTTACAATATTTGTAAATTTATACTTTTTTCGCTGAAATAAATTTTTTTTTACAAACACATTGGTGTATTTCAAAGCTACCTATGTAAAAAATACATAAAAAAAAATAAGAGTATTTTTCTAAACTAAGTCAAGCATGGGGAATTCAAATTTTGCATTATCTTTTTAATCCTATGTGTAGTTTTTTCATTTTTTAAAAAGCCGAATTTTTTTAGGGGGGTAAATTTTTATTTTTTTGAACTATAGAGGTTCAAATTTTGAAAAGTATGTATTATTCCAAAGTAAAAATATCAAAAATTCATTAAAAGAAAATTAAAGAATCATACATTTTCTGAAAGAGCATAAAAATTTCTCCTAATTCATTTTTTTTCTTGAAAATTATTTTAACCCGGAAAAAATCGGTAAAAAACTTAAAAATGACTTTTTTTTAAAATTTTTGTATCTGGTAAAGCACTCGTGACCATGAACAAATTAAAAACTATTTTTTATATAAAAGATAAAATTCGGAATATCTTTTTGAATAATACATTTTTGATATTTTTACTTTTGAATAATACATACTTTACATAATTTGAACCCCTATAGTTCAAAAAAAAAAAGAATTTACCCCCCTAAAAAAATTCGGCCTTTTAGGGTTTTCATATATGTTTTTGTCAAATCACGGTCAAGTTTAAAACGTGTCATCATGAGTGAGTATAATTAAAATTTCAAAAAAATTAACAGCTTTAGTCTCGAAATGTTATTTAATTGTTAATTTAAATTTGATTTACAATTTTACAAAAAAAATTGGAAAAAAAATAGAAACGATCTTATATAAGTACAGATAAGATCCTTAATAATGTTGTTGTTTAAAAGTCTTAAGAAGTCTTTAAGGCCTCAAAGTCAAGTTAGAATTTAACTTGAATGGACTCCTGCCAAACTCATTTCTTTAGAAGAATTAAAAAAAATTTTTGTTCATTTGAAATATTTTTTTTTAAAATTTAATGTTTTAAAATTTTTTTCTTATTGTGTTTTGTTTCATGTTAATAAATCAAAATTACATTTCAAAATAGTCGTAATTTCGAGATTTTTGTATGTTATTCTAGACCGATGTGGTCTATTTGTATATCCAGCACATGAAAACATTCATTCAACTGGTCCAAGAGAAGCCGGAATTCTTAAAAATTTTAAAGCTAGTCTAAATAAATCAGGTAATATTGATGACTCCTTGATCCAAAATTTTTCTATTTCTATATCAGGATCATCAGGTATTCTAATATCCTGTTAAATCTGTTTTCTTAAAATCAGTTCCTCATCTCCAATTTGATTTTTTTGATTTCTTTTTTTCTTTGCAACTAAACAATTTACTAGGCTTGGTCTGGTTTGGGTCAGTCCACTGTATTGAAGATCGAGCTCTTTTGGATAAATTTTATTTTAAAATAACGTATTTACTCGATTTTAACGACATCTCATTAAATTATTTAATGACATGTCGTTATATAATCTTTTACATGTTATAAGACCCTGTCGTTAAAATCAAGCAAATACGTTATTGTTAAAGATAAAATCTCGAGCTTTTATTTGTTTGATTATCCTATATTTCAAGAAAAAAGGTAATCAAAGTATTTTGTTTCGTAACATTTTTTTTTGTTTTTATAGTACATTTTTTTAGATTTATTTTACTTGATATTGCATTTTTTTAATAAAATTGATTATATTTTTATTAAATAGGAATAAATTTGAATAACTAAATTTTTAAAATAGAATTGACGATATTTTTGAAATTTTTTTTATTATTTCTTTATAATATTTATTCTATATTTTATAATTTCTTACTTTTCGATTTTTTATTTTCTAGCTTTTCACCTTTCAATCAAAAAATTGGCAAGTTCCGTAAACACTCAGACCGAACTTTTAGGGGCGTGCACAAAAAAAATTTTAATAAAAAAAGAAAATACCTTTAGATAGAGAAAAATTTTCTCTAAAAAAACATATAATTTTTTTTACAATTGAAAATTTATCATTAAAAATAATAAACTTTTTTAAATTAAAAGTGGGTTTTTTTATTAAAAAAAAAGACCCACAATAAAATTTTACTAAGTTCAAATTTACTGTATTTAGTATTAATTTTAATTTAACATTTTTTAAGAGTTCTTGTGGTTTACAGTACAATCCGAAACAAAGTTAACGAAAACATAAACAATGTTTAAACAGAGCATACACAAAACCGACACAGAACCGAAACAAAAACAACACAGAACATAAACAAAATCGACACAGAACAGAAACAAATCAACACAACACATTTTAAAACATGTTTTTTTAAAAAACAAAAACAATTCAAAGCAGGACAATAAAAAAAAATAAAGCTTTTTTTTAAAGAATAGGCGGTCTTTATTAAGCTAATAAAGCTTTTTTTTTAATTATCCTAAAATTTTAAATTGATGAAAGATTTAAAAATATTAATTGCTTAATTAGCTATGAGAAAATAAAAAAAAAAGAAGAATAATAGCGGTAATTTAATTAAAATAAAAAAAGAGAGGAAAGTTAAAATAAGAGGAGAGCTAACTTTAAAAAAAAAATTTCAAAATGAAACGAGTAGCGAAATTGTTGGCTAGAATTCAAAAAAAAACTTAATTATTTCAATTTTAATTAGAAAACATGTTTCGAATCAATTAAAAACATGTTTTGGAACATGTTTTAAAATGTTTCTGTTTCGGTTTGGTTTTGTTTCTGTTCCTGTTTTGTTTTGTGTATGTTCTGTACAAACAGTGTTTAAACAGGTCGTTAACTTTGTTTCGGATCGTACTGTAGTTGGCGAGTCACTCGTCAACGAGATGCGAGAGACCCGTTAGCTGTGATTTATTTTTAAAAAATTAAAAAAAAAATTATTTATGTATTACGCATAGACAACATCCAATCCACAAAGATCTTATAGAATATTATGCGAAAAAGTGATGATTTAATATTAAAAAATTACACAATAAACATTAAATACAAATAGTTTTAATTTAAAATAAATCAAAAAAAAATTAACACACCAAGACTCGAACCTGGTAGTTTTAAACATCATCCGCACAGAGAGCAACACAGTATTTTTAAAAGCGAAAATAATAACGATCTAATGCGTTCATAAGTCTAGATCTCGTTTTTTTATAAATTTTCAGCAATTTGCCAGAACAAGAAAAGTTTTAAATTGGCAAAAAGACACTTTTCATTAAGTAATATATACTTGAATATGGCAAGTTTTCTAAAAAACCTATGACTCTAATGGAAATTAACTGGGAAATCCAATCGATTTCCATTAGAGTTATAGGCAAGAATTTACGGTATTATAAACAGGCTTTTTGCATTTAATTTAAAATATTAAGTTCATTATCTTAAAACGATTTAGCTTACTAAAATATTTACAAAATTAGTGCATTATGAGTCATAATTTAAAATTTTCAAGTTTTAAGTTTCAAGGTTAATCAACAGGCTAGTGTACAAATCTATTGCTTTAGCTAGACTGATTAACGCTTTATTTTTTTTGCAACCAAAGCTCTGAAAGTACATATTATGCTGATATTATGCATTTAAATTGATCTCTCAAAAAAAGGCCAAATATCATTCACGTACAGCATTTTATATCGAATTAACGCCTGACCGTACCACTAGCGAATACGAACCGTCCCTGTCGTTAAACCCAAATATACTTTAACGACATGTCGCTAAAATCGAGAATTTACGTTATTATTTTTTACTAAATATTAATTCTATTCCTTTAGAGATGAGTATTTATTCTTTATTTACAAATTAGAATTAGCCGAGTCATAGATTTAAACCCCTTTATTTTCGGTTTTCCGTTTCGGTTCGGTGCGACTGACTGAACCGAAACTGGTGAAAACATATTCAGAAACATTTAAATAAAATACCTCCATTACAAATTAAAACTTTCCTCTACCTCGACTCTTCCTCTTCTTTTCCTTTCCTGAGCAAGGAAAGGTTTCAAAAAAATACGTGATAGGAATTAGTTTTTATTGAATGTTTTCTTCAGAGGAAGAGTCGAAGTCGAGTTGAAGAAGAGTCGTGGAAGAGGAAAGGAAGAATTAAGGAAGAGTCGAAGAACAAAATGCTCACAAATTAGTTTTAATTTGTACTGTAGTATGGAATTTAACAATCTTCTTAACCATAACAATAACCTCATATCTAAACAAGAATCTTATTTTTAAAATTGAAATTCTAAATAAGACAAAAAAGTAAACTTAATACAAATTTAAAACGGCGCTTTGAAATAGGAGCTTTCGACGCTTAAAATTTTTTTTAAAAGAGCTGAAAAGTTTCAAAAAAAGCCAATTAACCAAGAAAACTTATTTTGTTGGTACATTTGAACTAGAATTGTTAATTTTTTTTTTCATTTAAAATATGAACTAGAAGTTTCAAAATTTAAAAAAGGAATTATTTTTAAATGTTTTTATTTAAATGTTTTTTTAAGTGAACAATAAACGACTACAGAAATAGTTAATCAGTTAAAAATTTATTTGAATTTGCATGAATCGAAAAATCCAAAAATGATAAATGTAAATTAAATTCTTTTAAAAGTTTTCTAAACTTAGTTCATTCTTTAATTTTTGCTTAAATTTGCTTTTTAATGATTTAAAAAAAATTAAAAAATTTCGGTTTTTGGGTTTCGATTCGGTATGGTACCTAAAAAAATTCGGTTTTTCGGTATCAGTTTCGGTTCGGCACCGAAAAAAATTCGGTTTTTCGGTATCAGTTTCGGTTCGGCACCGAAAAAAATTCGGTTTTTCGGTATCAGTTTCGGTTCGGCACCGAAAAAATTTCGGTTTTTCGGAACCAGTTTCGGTTCAGTCAGTCGCACCGAACCGACCGTTTTTTTCGGTGCAAGTCTATGAGCCGAGTATGTATCATTTAAAGTCAAAACAAATTTTATTAATACAGCCTTGTACCCGAGCTTTTTTTTTTTACTAAAGTAATAAAATTTTATCCATTTGTGTAAAATATTTGAACTAAATTTTATAATCAAATGACATATTTGACTATTTTATCAACAACGTTAGTAGCGTAGAAACCTTTTTTTCTACCTGTAACACCTTTGAGAAGGTAATTCAGGTTTATAACAAACGAAAAATTCCTATCTTAGAACTCATCAAATTAACGAGTTTTGATGTTATCAAAATCTTGGACTCAATCTAACGTTAGATAGAAAACTGTGGACGACAGAATTTTCGCAGAGGAAACTATAGGGGGTTTTCTTCAAAAACCCCCAAAAAAATTTTTTAATATATTTTTCATCCCCTAAAAATGTTCCCTTTTTTAGAAAACTTGCCATATTATTCTTTATAAAAATAAAAAAATTAATTTTTTGAAAAGTTTTTTTGTTCAAAAAGTTTTTCGAACAAATGATAAAAAAGCTTTTAATTCGTCAAATGTTTCATTCTCACCATCAAATACCAAATTATTATCAATTCCTCGTTTTTATTTATACTTAAGCCTAAACAAAAATTTAATCACTTGAAAATACTGAAAATAAAAAATTTACCAATTAAATAAAATTTTTTTTTATTTAATTCAAATAATGAGAAAAAAATAATAAAAATAAAAATTTATAAATACAAGTCATTTTGTAGATTACTTTGAATGTATTCGCTTGTTAAGTTTTAGTAAAAATCATAATAATTGAGTGGGACCCATCTAAGCCACCCTGTATCATAAAATGATATCTTTGCAAATAGAACCTTATTTAAAACTGTTCAATTGACATTCTTTAACTTTTTTTGGCTTTAAGGCCTTTACAGCCTTACCTCTTTAATTCGTATTAAAGTAGCCCTGTGAAATGGTCGTACGGATTAAATAATACGATTTAAAGAATAAACCGAAATAGCTCAAAACAGATGAAAATACGGATTAACTTTTGGATCAATAATATATTTCAACTAATATTACATAAAATGAAACACTCGTTTTTGCAACGAACTAAAAGCTATCACAAACTTTGGTATTGGTTTTTCGAGTGGTATGATTTTACTCGAAACACGACATTACACAGTAATGTCAACTATGCTAGTCTACATTCGACCCGAGTCAACATGCTATCGACTTCACAACAGCTTCACTAAAATTAAATTATTTTAACACTTATTAAAAATGGAAAATTTTCAAAACTTTTTCGCTTTAAGCATATGGATTTTAAAAAATCAACAAAGGAATCAAAAATCTTTTAGAGCATCATCAAATAATATTAATTCTTCTAAGTGGTTGTTTTAAAGCGCTCAAATTTTTATTCTTTTAGACCTAACAGTGAATTTTTTTCTAATTTGAATATCCATGTGTACAAAAAATATAAAGTTAATTGTAAAAATTAAAACTACATATGGCAACTTTTTTTTTTAATAAAGCTTTTTTCTTTTTAAGTTCAAATCAAAATAGCCCAGAAAAATTATAAAAGAATTTAAAAAAAATACATTAGCCTTATAAAATGATTTTTACTGAATCTAATTCTTCGAACTAAAATCGAATTTTATGAAAACCAATGGTCGTTTTAATGCCCAAATTCAATATAGTAAATTTAGAAAAATTTAAAAAAGAAAAAAAGAGTTAATTTTGATTGCTATTAAAGATACTTAAGTTGTGCTTTTCAAAAAGTTTCAATCTTCTTTCAATAAAAATTTTAGACAAAAATATTTGGAAAAATTTCAAATTAAACTTAACAGGGATTTTCCCAATTTCAAGGAACTAAACTGGTCACTGGATTTACCAAATTAAAATTTAGTTCTTAACTATAGATTAACCTCTTAATAATGTATTTGGTTTTAATTTTTTTAAATTTTATTTAATAAGGGTTCTTTGGCTAAGCTAATTCAAACTTTGAAAAAAAAATGTTGCATTAAAAAAAAAAGTTGCCATATAATTATATTAGGATTTCAACATAAAATTTGTTCGGATATCAAATTAATTTGTATAAAAAAAACGGTTTTAATGAAAAGAGATTAAAAATAGCATGAAATTTTCCGTCGGTTTTCGGATTAAAGTGGATCCGAATTAAAGAGGGACATTCACAGGTGCATTTCATGAAGGTTCATGAACCTTCCCAGCGAATTTAAATTCCTCAAATTTTAAACGCTTTCCGCGAATTCCATGGGAATTCCCCTGAATTCACCTTAATTTTTTTCAAATCCATATTTATCTTTGGTGAATTCACAGGAATTCGTGGGAATTCGAAGGGCCTGGGTCTTTTTATAGAAAACTTTTTTATAGAAAACATTTATAGAAAAGTTATATAGAAATTCTTTTCATAGAATTTTTTTATAGAAAAATCTTATATAGAAAATTTTTATAGAAAAATTATTCAATGTTTTTTTCTTAATTTTAAATAAAATTAAAAATTTAATCAATTTTAAATTAAACAAAAAAATTTTTGTTTCGAGCATTTACGTTAAGTTGTTTATTAATTCAAATTCAAAAATTATATTAATTGATTAAATTAAACGGCTTATTGAAAGGTTAATTTATAATTGTAATTAATGTCTTTATGAATTTTGTCGGCAATACACAAAATTTTGGAAAATTTCTTTCAATTTTGTTTCAGCACTTAATTAAAACTGATTAGAATTCCACAATAAAAACAAAAATTTTATTGTTTAATTTAAAATTGATTAAATTTTTATTTTTATTTAAAATTAAGAAAAAAACATTGAATAATTTTTCTATAAAAATTTTCTATATAAAATTTCTATGAAAATTTTTCCATATAAAAATTCTATGAAAAGAATTTCTATATAACTTTTCTATAAATGTTTTCTATAAAAAGGTTTTCTATAAATCGACATAGCGCCAATTCGAAGGAAGCGTTGAAGGTGTGAGGAATTTAAGTTCGCAAGGAAGGTTCATGAACCTTCAAGTGCATCTGTGAATGTCCCTAACTGTATGACTGTATTTTTAGATTTAATAAAATTGTAACACTTAAAAGCAATTTAAAGTATAATTTTATAAGTTACAAAGTTATTTGGATCTTCATAAATAGAAGTGATATGATTTTAATTTAATTTACCTAGCCAAAAAAGTTAATACTACTTTATAATTTGGAAATCTAAACTCATTGGGCTTTTTTCTTAACATCTGATGGAGCTTCTTTTTGGTTCGGTTTCTCCCAGAGTTTGAAACTCGAAAAGTTGACACGAGGGATACATGACTCGAGTCTGACTCTAGTCACTAATTTTTCCCTTGAGCCGAATCTTTTTTTAAATAAAAATTGAATCAGACTCAAGTTTTCCTCGAGTAGAGTCTTATAAAAAAGAAAAAAGACTTGAAAGGACTTGTTTTTAAAAATCAAAAAAATAAGATTTCGTCTAAATTTATTGGATTTAATGTAAAAATAAAAAGTCTTTTTTTTATTTTTTTGTTTACGAGACAAATTTGAAAACAAAAATTAAGGCGTCTTAAACCAATCGAAATAAAATTTAAAAATTGTTGTTTGCTCTTTTAAATATTATAATTAGGATTTTTCCGATATTTTTTTTATATCTTTTATAGAATTGATTTGAAAGCCTTTCTTAAACAGATAACAAAATAATACCGTATCTCTTGCAGAGAGGCGGATGCGCCTAATCCTATCAAGACCATGTTAAAAAATTAAAGGATCAAGAATATACTTCAGGTATATTCTTGCCCTCGGTAAAGAGGAATATTTAATTGCTGAGTTGAACCCTAAATGATCCTCTTATAACAAATAAACTTAGCGACTTTTTTTACTTGAACGTTTAAAGATTTTAACCTTAAAAGCAAACCGATTGATTTCCGTTCGAATCTGGTGTTTATTAAGAAGAATATTTAGTTTTTTTTTGAAGAAAATTATAAAAAAATAATTTTCTGTTGTGTTAAAAAGGTTTAGGATAAAAAAATAGAAAAAAGACATAATAACGAAGTGTGTTTAAAATATATGGCAAGTTTTTTTTTTAATTAGATTTTTTTATGTACAATTTTATTCAAAAAAGGCCAAAGAATGGAACTTTTTTTCCCAATAAATTTTGCTGCAAATAAAGCCTAAACTAGTCCTTTACTTAAATTCGGAGTTAAAAGCTGTTTATCTTTTTTTATTCCACCTTAATTTAGGCATATTTTCCTTTTACTTATGGTTTGAAAAAAATCAAATTTTGTTTCTTTTACTAATTTAGAAGACAAGTATAAATTATGAAAACACACATGATTCAGCAATGTTAGCCTTTTGTCTTCTAAATTAGAAAAAAAGTAAAAATTTCAACTTTCTAAATCAAATGATTCTTTGATTCAAGTCAAAAATTTAGTTAAAATAAAAAAAGATAAACAGCTTTTAACTCCGAATTTAAGTAAAAGACAAGTTCAGGTTTCATTTTCAGCAAATTTTATTGGGAAAAAAAGTTCCATTCTTTGGCCTTTTTTGAATAAAATTGTACATAAAAAAAATCTAATTAAAAAAAAAACTTGCCATATAGTGAGTGTGTTGAAACCTTGAATATGTTGAAATGATTTATGAGTGTGCTGAAACAATTATCTCTTTAATAATGTACTTTAATTTTTTATTTATTACGACTGAATAGAATTTTTTATTTTTTAAAAATTTTTTTCTCTAGTCAAATACTTGGAAATGACTCCGAGTCAGACTCTTAAGTCAGACTCAGCTTCGGACTTGAAGTCATCAAAAAAATCTCATTAGACTCTGACTTTTGGCAAGTCTCATTTGCCCTAATCACTCTGACTGATATTTCTTTTCATGATAATTTCTTTTCTAGTTCAAATCATTATTTTTTGAGGATTTTTTAAAAAAATTCTATAAAAACACTTGGAATTTATTTAATTTATTACGAGCATTCCTTGTTATTAAGTTAGGCTTTTTTTCCCCATTTACTTTTTTTATATTAAACCAAGTAAAAAGCTCCTTGGACATTAGTCTTAGACGGATCGCCGAATTTATTTTACTCTTATTAACAATATTATTTCAACTTGAAAAACGTCCGAACCCATTATAAATTTCGGGCGCTATGTAGTTATTTGAGCTTAAATTTTTTGTGATCTTGCTAAAATCTGATATGTGATCTAAAGATCACACCTTTTTTACCTGAGAAATTTATGTGAACTGAGAAAATTAATTGTAATTAATCAAAGAATATTTATTGAAAAATAAGAAAAAAAGGCTATCCCTAAAACACGGAATGTAAAAACGGAATTCCGGAACACGGAACACGGAACGGAACATGCTAAAATACGGAACACTGATAACGGAATAGGATGAAAAACGGAATTTTATTTCACGGAATCAAAACTAAAATACGGAACAATTTTTTAAGATTTAACGGAATATTAGCTCCTTAAATACGGAACATTTACGGAATGTATATAATATTAAATGAAAATTTTAAGAGTTTAAATATAATAAATCATAAATTTTAATTTATATTTATATTCAAATTTACCAAAAAAACAATTTAAAATTAATTAAAAGTATCATAGGATTTTATATGGGTCAGAAAAGTTTTTAAATTAAAAAAAAAATTTTAAAAGTTTTTAGATATCGCAAATACTAATTTTTAGGTTTTTTTCCCTCTTTTTTTTTTCGAATTTTGACAATTCGTACAATACCAATATTTTTTCTTTATATCATTTTCATCTAAATTTAAACAAGAAAAATGATACCATTTTTTACAACCATCACATCCAATTGATGGGGTACTTGACAAAATTACAACAACGCAAATAGGACATGAACAGGATATTTTTTTTGGCGCAGGGTTTCACTAAAAGCTACCCAACCATCTTCGCTAAAAAATTTCCTATAATTTTCAAAATCGTAGTCGCAAATTTTGTCATCTATTTCATTATGATCAACAATTAGCATGTTTTCATCAATTTTTTTTTGGATGAATACAAATCTTTAAATAAATTTCTATATTCTCCCAGCAAAATCAAATTTATTATCTCACCAAACTGGTTGAAATCTAATTTAGATTGGGAACTCCGAGACTCACTATTTTCTGACTCAGAAGCTAACACTGTTTCAGGCTCAGCAACAACAGTTTGCACATTAGCCTCACAAACTCCAACTATCTTTGAATTTTTCTTGTGTGCTCTAAATTTCCTCCCTTGTAACTGATTATTATTTTTTTTCTCTACTAAATTGCTTAAATTTGGACGTCTATATTCATTTTCTATATTTTTTCCATTTGATTTTTGCACAGCTAATATATGAGCACATCCAGTTCCTTCAATACAGTTACATTTTGGACTAGGTTGAAATACAGAATTCGTTTCATGTAAACTTATTTGAAATACAGAATTCGTTTCATCCAAAACATTATAGATACCAAGTCTTATGTTATGAGAAATTCGATCATTATTGAATAACCATATTGCACGACTTAATTTTGAATTGAAAAAACTGAGGACTCGAGGTGTAGGTTCAAGAATTTCTTCACTGTTTGATTCGTTTGAAGTTGATTCCTGGCTATTCGATGTGCTAACAAGTAATTGTCTATTGCTATCGATTTCATCAGAACTGGAACTAGAATGGCTTGTTAAAAGCTCATTTGATGCCAAAACTTGGCACTATATTATTTTATAGAAATTTTATTCATAGAAAAAGTTTATAGAAATTTTCATAGAAATTTTATTCATAGAAAAAGTTTATAGAAATTTTCATAGAAATTTTTTTCATAGAAAAAGTTTATAGAAATTTTCATAGAAATTTTTTTCATAGAAAAAGTTTATAGAAATTTTCATAGAAATTTTTTTCATAGAAAAAGATAATAGAAAAAAGTTTCATCGAAAAAAAGATATAAAAAACTTTAATGCAACTTTTATTTTAAAAATTTTTATTTAAATACACAACCAACTTTAAAAAAATTCTTCTTTCGAATCTTTTTAATAACGACTAAGTGAAATTTCAAAAAAAAATAACTGGAACAATTTAGTCTTTTCGACTTTAGACGAATACCTAAAATACCTAAAAGTGAGAATTTACGATAAATAAAGTGAATTAAGAAGATTTCGCAATTAAGAATATGACTTTAATTAATCTTGAATGTGAATAGATACATTTTAGAGCAGAAATTATTAAAAATTAACTATCAAAAAAAATTTCTATGAAACGTTTTTTCTATTAACTTTTTCTATGAAAAAAGTTTCTATAAAAATTTCTATAAACTTTTTCTATAAAAAAATTTTCTATAAAATGAATCAATCCCCAAAACTTCATCAAGTATTTTATCAGGACTTTGAGTATCTCTTATGTTGATGAAGTTTTATCCATTTGTAAGCTTTTGTACGCCGACTTTGATGTGTAATTACCCTGGGTGCAGAAAGCAAGTTGTATTTCAATACAGTAGTATATTGAAAGCTTATAAAAGGCTATTGCCGTTGTGTCGAGAGGCAAATCTTTATGGACTAAGAATTTTTAATATAAATTATTAAGTCCTTCAGCTACATTGGTAGTTATTCCTGTCCAATTATTAAATGCTTCTTCACAAACTGGCTTTATATAACAAGCTGCTAAAAAATATTTATCAATTTCAATATTTCTTATAAAATAATCTTTGAAAAGCTCATCCAAACTCATCTGTATATCCCTCAAAAAGCTTAGTACGCAATCGGTTATAATTTTCAATCGAAGTTTGAAGAAACAATTCCCTTACGCTGTCTATATAATAACCAACATCACTAATTTTTCCAGATTTACCTCTCACCCATCTTTCGATAGTAGCCCATAAATGTTTCCAACACCGTAAAAAAGATATTGACGGAAATGTCTTTAATATTGAATTGCGAAAGGCTGCCTCATCATCAGTCACTATAAATCCGAATTCTTCTATTTCTGGAAGAATACGTTTTATGTATTGCATAAAATCTAAATGAGTCTCTTCAGTTTTTCTTTCGTGGAAAAAAAATGCAAATGGGACAAGTGGAGAGACTCTATCCGATTTTTCGATTAATGGGTGCTTATAAACAAGAACGGATACGTAATACCCACATAAATTAAAAGTAGTATCATAAGAGAAAAATACTTTCTTGTTTTTCGGCAAGATTTGGAAAATTTTTTTAGTTTCTTTAAGCAATTTATCATCCAAAGCAATTATTCTAACATCTGGAATAGTTATAATTTGCTTTACAAATCCGATTGATAAATGCAAAATATGCATGTTGATCAGTTCATCAGATGAAAATCGTTTTTGTCTATTAATATATGTCTTAATGTTTTGACATTGTTTTAGGTTGCGGGGTTTCGAACTAGGATGAGCTTGTTTATAAACAACGTTAGGTTCATTTTTTCTCACAATTTTGTTTAATAAGTTTCAGAGTGGAAGGCAAAGTTTGTGTGAAAGGTATATTTGCATTTTTACTGTTTTCATGAGGTTTTGGCGTAGCAATCTCATCGTTACCTTAATAGTGAATTAAAGCAGGGACTATTCCAGGCATTTTATTTTTTGATCGACTATTTTCATGACCGGATGCTAATAAATCGTCAAAATTTTTACTTAAAATCATATATGATTTTTGAAACTCAGAATTTCTAATGCCATTATTGTTGAGATGATAATAGGTTTTGTAAATTTTGGGTTCATTTTTCGGAAGAGGCTTATATGCACCATTATTGAACCATAAATTGCCATCTTTTATCCAATCATCTTTAAAAAACTTAATTTTACTTTATTTTTGAGTAACATTTTAAATTTAGATTTACCATAGAACAGAGAATTTTCAGTATAAAATATGTAAATTTCTCCAGACTTAGGGTTTCTAATATTATTTGTATAAACATCTTTGGTTGGGTCAAACTTCATTAAAATATCATAAGCATCTTGAGTAGATAAGGGAGTTTTTTGAACCTTAAAGACCTTTTTTTCGAATTCATCCATTTTATGATATCTAAAAGCTTAAGGATTATTTAATTATATAGAAAAATTTAGAACTCGTGTTCTTATAAAGCTTTTATTCAGACTTACACCATTAATTTTTAGATTAGTTTAAAGAAAAAAAAATTTTTGGTGAAAAAAGTTGAAGTTTTTTTTAAAGCAATGAATCAAAAAAATTTTTGTCTGTTCCGCAAAGATTCCGTATTTTATTTTTTAATTTCAAAAATTTTATTCCGTATTTAAGTAAACTTGATTTTTTTGGGACTTAATCATTTCATAGTGAATTTTTTCATAGTGCATACATTTCATAGTGAAAGTCAATTTCATAGTGTATATCATTTCATGGTGATTATTCAATTCATAGTGAATTTTTTCATAGTGCATACATTTCATAGTGTATTTCATTTCATATGATTTTTTAAAAGTGTTAGTTTTTCAAAGTGTGCGTAAAACACGCTTATGTAAAAATTAATAAAGAAGAAAATAAATTTAACGTATTGATTATTTGAAAATAAAAAATATTTTCGTTAACAAAAATATTTAATTTAGTTGTGTCAAAAAAATATGAAACTACAGCACTAAGTGAGTCTTGATACCGTACCACATAAAATTGATAGCAGTTCAGTATCTTTCCCTAAATACAGTGTATGAAAAAAATTTAAGGATTTTAAGAATTTACGTAAATTTTCGAAAAATCCAAATATCAACACTGTATGCATTCTATTAAACTTAGAAGAACATATTTTTTTTAATAACTTAAAAGTACAAATAACAAATTTCTTATAAAAAATTGTACTATGAAAACTACACTTAGAAAATTATACACTATGAAATAGATCACTATGAAAAAAATCACTATGAAATAATAGTCACTATGAAATTGACTTTCACTATGAAAATTTTTATGCACTATGAAAAAATTCACTATGAAATGATATAGTGCCGATTTTTTTATTAACGTTCCGTAAATTTCTATATAAATTTGTTCCGTATTTTAGAAATGTTCCATGTTCCGTATTTTAGTTTTGATTCCGTGAAATAAAATTCCGTTTTTCATCCTATTCCGTTATCAGTGTTCCGTATTTTAGCATGTTCCGTTCCGTGTTCCGGAATTCCGTTTTTACATTCCGTGTTTTAGGGATAGCCGAAAAAAAGATAATTAAATTAATGAAATACTAATTAAAGATAGATGTTATTTTTTCTTTCTTTTATGTACTCTACACTGAACAGTTAGTCCCCATGCACTATTAAAACTTTTAGGAAATTGATCACAAGCAAAAGTTAAGGTACATGTCACCTCTGGTTGCATTACTTGAGCTAAAACTTCATTGGCTTCATCGCTATGACTAATTTGAGCGTAAGATTCTTTTTCAAATATTAAAGCAATTTTTTTACATTTGCTTACAATGACATTGCACTCAAAGCCTTGTCAATACTACAAATCTTGTCCTGTACTTGTCCATCTAAAGCAGTCATGGATTTTGCTGTTTCCCGATTTCTACAAATTTATCAACTCCTCCTAATTTAGTTTTAGAATTTTTAAGAGCAATACTACACAGGTTTTTAAGTTTTTTGAATACGTTTCCAATGACATGAATGCCAATGGAAATATCAGGCAATTTTAGTAAGTCGAGAGATTTTATCATTGACATTTGAGTCGGCCATAGCTTAAAATTTTCTTTAGGTAGAATATTCATCAGCTGTAACTTTTCTATCCAACTTTCATTACTTAATTCCATTTTTATTAATTGTTTTGTATTCAAGAAAGAAAAAAATATATTTTTTTAATCCAATTAAGATAATATTAGAAAACGAGTAAAAATATTTTTCTTTTAATCCAATCAAGAAAATATTAAAAAACGAGTAAGATCATAGAAAATTTTGAAAGTAATTTTTGTGGTCTAAATTTTAATTTCAGATCACGTAAAACTAAATTCACAAAATGTGTGAACTTTAGATCACATAACTACATAGCGCCAAATTTCACTTTTAAAGAAGAGCCATCTTTTCTATAAAGTACTACTCTTCAATTTGATTTTCTAAATGTTCATAAGGTCTTGAAAATGTTTTAGTTTGTTAAGTTTTTTTCCTTTCCATTAAAAATTTAAATAAATAATTTTACTAATTTTTGAAAACCTCAAATACTTTGCGAATCGCAAAAAAATTCTTCCCTATCTTTTTACATTGAAAAATAAAAAGAATTTATAAGATATATATTTAATAAAATGATAAGACAATTCAAACTTTAGTTATTAACCGAAAAATAAAATTGAAATATAATGAAAATGTAAGAAGAGACATTTTGTGGGTACTAAGCATTAAAATAAAATATTTCAAAATATTTATTGAAATTTATTTATTAGACTACCAACAAACATTTGTTTCATTTTTATAACATTAAAACATTTTTGTCGTGTTGTTTTGAATTGAGCGAATCGAGCGTTTTGATCAAAAACTTCGGTTAACCGTTTAATGGCGTCATAAGAGACCGATTTTCTATTAAAATTCGGCGCTCTTTTTTATTTTTTAAATAATTTTTTAAGTAAAGCTTTAAAATTGTTATTCAAAAAATAGAATAAAAAAATATTGTACGAATTTGACAAAAGATTAAAAAGCTCAGAAGCCTCATGGTAATTAGTACATATTTTACCAAAGTTAACACATAAATTTTCGTTTGAACTAACAGATTTTGATTTAATTATAAATAAATGAACATTTATACTTAAATGTAATCCTCTAAGAAAAAAAAGGAAAAAAGCATTAAAAAATATTACAATAGTTACTCTCATCTCAATATTCTCTGCTTTTGATATATTCGAGTCTAAAGACATTTTTTTTAATATAACACGCTTCTGCTTTATTTTCTCTATTAGCTTTTTCCATAAGGCTAAATCAAAAAATGTCAATATTGAAAAATATATTACATCATTAATCACAAAATTGATAGCGTATAACGCATAGAAAAACTTACTTATAAAACCTGAATAAATAATATTTGATGCAACACTAATACCATAAACACCATTTACCCGTGAATTTGAAAAAAAAGTATTTCTCATTGGAAATTCAGCTTCTTCATCTGTATCATAAAATAATAATTTCGATTGAACACAATGTTAAATAGTTTATCCAAATTTAAACAAAATGTCAAGACAAAAAAAATAAATAGAATAATTTTTGACAATTTTTCTTTATTTTTTAATCTATTTGAACCAATTAGGTCAAGTCGTGCAATAGATAAAGCTAAAAATGTCAATCCAGACCATAGTCTAAGAATACTACCAATAAATTCTACAAAATAAATATCAAAATATTGTGCCAAAACAGTATAGTATATTTTAGGACAAAAAATCCCATTTTTTTCAACACATTTATTCATTATATGAAATATATTGATTAAATAATAGACAAAATTTATTATTGAATTTGAGAGCATTAGTTTATATAAAACTTTTGACATTTCTTTTTTGATTTGAAGGTTTTTAGAAGTAGGAAAAAGAGCAATTATGCTTAGAAAATTACTTAAAAGACCCATAATAGAAATTATTTCAGAGAGAATAGTATTAATAAAATCAAAATGCTGAAAATCTTCAATTATTTGAGTTTGACGAAAAAAATTTTTTGAGTCGTAAACTTTGCATTTTTGTTTGCGAACATTTATATCACAAGATTCAATAAAAGTTGTATTAAAACATCCGTTTAATTTTAAACGTTTGAATTCCTCACTTGGAAAACTATTTTTTTTGAAGATAAATGAAGTGTTTAAAAGTCTGTAATATGTACCATAGAATAAAATCATAGTACAAGTACATTTAAATTGAACTAGATAATCATCTAAAAATGCAGTTAACAAAAAATTACGATTATTAGGCACATTTACATAGAAACAAAAGTCGTCATTTGGAAAAGTATATTTATTGGGATAAATATCAAGTTTTACTTCTATAAACTCACTTAAATTGGACATCAAATTGAACGAATTTAACCATGAACCACCATCAATGAAAACACTAGGAATATTATCAATAACAATAGAGATAGTATGAGTTTTAATATTGAAAAATAATTTTTCTTCAATTGATTTCCATAAGCCCTTAATTGTAATTTCCTCAATATTATTTAAAAAATTATTTTCGAATAATTTTGTTGTCAAATCGACTTTATAAATAAAAAATTTTATGAATTTAATTCTATAGACATGACTTGAATTTTGAATAGATTGAAATCCCAAAGTATTTGTCTTAATAAATGTATTAGATAGGCCGTAAAACTCTAAAAAATATAAGTTGTAAAAGGAAAAGATTAAAGGACATGTATTTTGGGAATATACGACTGTACAAGCAAATTTAAAAGCGCTTAATTTTGTAAAATTAAAATTTTCATTTATTTTACAATCAGAAATTGTTTTTAAAGAGGAAAAATAAAAATAAATGTTTAATTTAGTCAAGTCATTTCGTCTAAATGAAATTAGATTTAAATCAAAATTTTTAATGTGCATAATTCTGAGAAAAGATAAGAAGCCATTGTTGATGTGATCAAGGTTTAAATCATTATTTAAAGATAAGTAAATCGATGGGCTTAGGCTAATAAGAATTGATGAACACTTATTACAAGAAAAATTAAGTTCTCTAAAATTTTCAAAATTATTTATATCAATATTTTCTTGAGTTGATTTACAGCTTTTCTTTTTTGTCATGAAAGTGTTAAACTTTTCACAGTTTATAAAACCAGGACTTGTGATTATTAATTTAAAAAGACTTAAAAAAATAAGAATTTTAAACATTCTTTAAATATTATTTTAAAAAATTGATATTTCTAGAAAATAAAAGATGATTTGACATTAGAGATAGATATAACCTGAGATAAAATTTTAATTAAACACCAAATAAAAATTATCTTAAAAATAAAGTATTAAATTACTATTGATTCGTGACAATAAAAAAATGTTCTAATACGATTTCCAGTCGGGTTATTTATTACATGAAATATTAACCAAAAAATGGAGGTTTATTTGCTCTATTATAGTCATATGTAATTATCTGAATTTCGCAGTTATAAAAAGGAAATTTAATTAAAAAAATAAATTTACATTATTTTTAAAGAAACCAGACATGTAAAAAAAATTTTTGTTTTTAAGTGCACAAGTTTACGAGTACAATCGGTGTTAATTAATTAGAAAAAGGCAAGTTAAAATTTTTTGTCAATTTTGTTTTTCTTATTTTTTTTTTCAACAAAAATTGCTCTGCAAAGCACTTAAAAGTACTTTTACCAACAAAAAAAATTATTACGTATTGAAGCAAAGTTTGCTGCATCTGATTTCAAAGTCTGCAAAAAATTGTGCAATTTAATTGCGTATTTAAAATATAGACTTTTTTTGATGATGTGCAAAATTGCAAGAAATTATTTTTCTAAAATTTTAGAAATCTAGTAAGTTTTTTGCTTAATTAAGCAAAATTTACTCCGAATTTTTTTAAACAAATTTTTAAAAAATCTTTTAAATTTTAACTTTTCCGGAAGAAAAAAAAATTCGAAAAAGAAAAAAAGCAAAAAACTTACTAGATTTCTAAAATTTTAGAAAAATAATTTTTGTGCAAAATTGCAAGAAATTATTTTTCTAAAATTTTAGAAATCTAGTAAGTTTTTTGCTTTTTTTCTTTTTCGAATTTTTTTTTCTTCCGGAAAAGTTAAAATTTAAAAGATTTTTTAAAAATTTGTTTAAAAAAATTCGGAGTAAATTTTGCTTCATCTGGTGATTGACAAAAGAGTACTAAATTTTTATTCAGAAAAATTTCATGCAAACAATGCATTAATTTTAAATACGCAATTAAATTGCACAATTTTTTGCAGATTTTGAAATCAGATGCAGCAAACTTTGTTTCACTTCGTAATAATTTTTTTTGTTGCCAAAAGTACTTTTAAGTGCTTTGCAGAGCAATTTTTGTTGAAAAAAAAAAATAAGAAAAACAAAATTGACAAAAAATTTTAACTTGCCTTAGAAAAACTGTAAAATGAAATTAGCCATTCCAGATTGATTAAGGAACTGTGAAGTTTATTTCTACTCATTCCTTCATTTCAGTATTTAAATTTGACTTGTGAATATCGATACTCACAAGTCTTTATATCTTTATTCGGTTTTTGAATAAAATTTAATTGAAAATGATTAAGATGGAAAATGCTAAGTTAAAGAGTCGATTAAATTTCTCTACGACATACATTTTATTGCCTGGAACGTGTATTTAAAGGTTCCAATTACAGTCATCTCTCATTAGAGTCACACCATAATTAAATCACATTTTGTCTTATCACAAAAAATTTAAAGAACGGATTTTATTTCATTAATTTAATAATAATCTTATTTTGTTTAGGTCACAAAATTATGTCACATTTTTAATTGTTACACAGTAAGAAAAAATGAAAGCATATATACAGTACAAATTAAAACTAACTTGGTCGGATTTTGTTCCTCGACTCTTCTTCAACTCTTCCTTTCCTCTTCCTCTGAAGAAAACATTTAATAAAAACTAATATTTTTTAACGTATTTTTTTGAAACCTTTCCTTTACTGAGAAAGGAAAGGAAAAGAAGAGGAAGAGTCGAAGAAGAGTCGAGGAAGAGGAAAGGAAAAGAAACGTACAAGTTAGTTTCAATTTGTACTGTATTTGCATTAAATTTTCTCATATTTTTATCACAACTACTTCTTTTTTCACAAAAAACTATTATTATCCACAATTGAATTTAAAACAATTATTAAATTGGGGTGATTTTTTTAATTACTTCAACAAACATAATTGGCTCGCTATAGTAGAGAAAAATTTTGAACTTTTAAACACTAATCTTACTATCGTTAGAATTTATAGCTGTTTAAAATAAAAAATTCAAGTTTTGATTTTTATCTATTTTATCTATTTCTAAATAATTTTTACTGCAAATCAAGCCTGAATCAATCCTTTACTTAGATTCGGAAATTAAAGCTGTTAATGCCCTTTTAGTCCTTACATTGCTTAACTTGGAGTGTTTAAATAATTTATACTTGTCTTATAATAAAATAAAAACTAAAATTCGATTTTTTGCATACCAAATATTTAGTGAAAAAATGACAAAATTAAGGTGTAAAAAGAAAAAAAGGTAGGCATCCTTAATCTCCGAATTTAAGTAAGGGATTAATTCAGGCTTGATTTGCAGTAAAATTTATTCAGAACAAAACTTCCGTTTTCTGGCCTTTTTTGAGTAAAATTGTACAACAAAAAAATCAAATTGTAAAAAAATACTTGACATTCTGAGGATAACGCCCTTTTCTAAAACCACTTTGTTCGTCAACTATTATTTTTTTGATTCAGTCCATTCGGTAAGTCTTGTATTAATTATCCCTTCCAACACAGCTTATGAGTGATATTGGTATATAAGTTGATGGTGATTTCGGATCTAAATCTTTTTTAAAATAAGTTTAATTTTTGCTATTTTGTAATTTGAAACTATTTTAAAATTTCTTCGTCTAAAATTTTAATTAATGAAACGACGTTCCAATTAATTAATTTTATAATTTTTTCCTTCAAATAAAGCAAAACGAAAAATTTCATAAATTCAAGCTTCAATTAACAACCCTAAACAAAACTTGATATTTTTGTAAACTCTTGAAAATTTTTCACGTGAAAATTAAACGATTCGAAGAAAAAAGATATGACAAAGAGTTCATAAATTCATTTAAAAAGCTTTGATATTTATACCATTGTGGTTTAATTTGCTTGAAAATTGAGCGAAATACGCATTTTTAAACTTTAAGCTATACTTTTTGAACGAGTTTTCGGATTTCGAAAATTCCAACATTTTTTACTCCAGCTCATCAAAATCTATAGAAAATAAAACGATTTTTGTTATCTTTACCTTAAATCAAAGAATTAATTAGGATTAAATATTTATTCCAGAAAAAATTTTTATTAAAATAAATTTATTAATAAAAAATAAAAAAAAACAATTAAAAGTTACCAGTAAAATTGAAATCATTTGTATCTGATTCTAAATCTTGTAAAAGCAAATAATTTTTTAAAATATTCTTAAATGTTATTGGTTTACTAAGTCCAAACATTTCATCATATAATTTTAAATTATTTCGTTGTGTTTCGATGGACAAGTCCAAACGAAAAGCGTCTCTTGAATTCATATAATGTACACCTATGAGCGAATCTGAACAACAATTAAGACCTTTTTGTGGTGGATGTTCACCATAGCCCTTTAGCCAATCGGTATTACGACCAGTAAAAGTGTCCATTAAACCCATAGGCAAAAATCTCTCTCTTCCTAGCTCATCCCTAGATTGACCCATTTTTCCATTATAATTTCTTATACACTGGCTAATGTCTACATCATCTATACCACTGTTAGGACAATTATTTATATTCTTATCCATTTCTTTGCATATAGTCATAAATGCTCCATTACTTAAAACATATCCAGGTCCACCTGAATGATACCCGTCTTTTACTATAATCTTAAAATTATAACCATAAGTTATTGATTCGTACTTAGGTTTGTCTTTTAAGAATGTTTTTAAATTTTTTATGTTTACGTATGCATCATCATCAGATATGTAATACCAATCATAAGACGGAAAACTTGTATAAACATAAAGCATAGAATAGTACATTTTTAAAGTTAAATTTCCATGTGATTCAGCTTGCATAAAACTTGGTTGAATCATATAGAATTGATCATATACTTCCAAAACATCTTTTTTCTTAATAGGTTCTAAATTATTTGGTATAAGAGTTATAAATCTATAATTATCACATTTATGTGCCCATATTTTGTAGACTATTAAAGATTTATTTATTTTTATATTATTAGGATGTGTTTTAATCAAACAGAAAACACTTGGTTTTACATCGGCTTGTTTGGTGTAATTTTTTGAAATTGAATGCTTGGATTGATTATATAAAAATATATAAATAGAAAGTGAAATTATGGAAAAGTATAAGATTGACTGGAAACGTCTATTGAGCATTTTTTTTCCATAAAAAAAAAAACAATTTATTTTTATATTTTATATTTGCATATTACCAAAGCTAGTCAAATAATTTTGCCAAGTAATTTTCTTGTTTTTGGAAGCATTAAATCGAGAAATTCATAATTTATTTCAAATTTTTTGACGATTTTTTTATCTTTTGTTGACTTTTTTTTCAGGTGCTTTAGCAAGTAATTTTTTAAATAAAAAAAAAGAAATTAAAAAAAAATTAGAGGAAATTTAGACAAAGATTTTTTTTTTCTAAAGTCAAAATTAGATAAAAGAGTTATAAAATTGATTTAAATTTCTTTCTAGGTCAAAAAAATCCAACACTAGCTTTATCACTTATTTTAAAGTAACGTAATTGCTCTTTTTTCACCACATGTCGTTATAATTATAACGCAATTTCGTTAAATAACGAACACTGGTTTTGCAAAATTATAAAGCAATGTCGTTTAAGTCGTTAAAATGTTTTTTTTTTGAAGTTTTTCTAAAATTATATATAAATTTGCATTTTAAGATTTCACTAAAAATGTTTTATAAGACAAGTAATTTATGAAAAAATATATGAAAATTTTAGTAGAATTTTGAAACTTAAATTTAAGTATTATTATTAAAACATATTTTTAAAGAGTTCGTGTGTTAGTTTGTAAGTCACTCATCTACAAGATGCGATGATACAGATTTGACCCGATTGCTGTCAAATATTTTTATGAAATTTTCAACAAAAAAAAATAAATCATACGCATAAAAAACATTCAATTCAGCAAGCTCTTTGTATAATTTTAATACATAAATAAAACGTCTATAAGAAACACGGTTATAAGAAATACTCAGGTTTAAGAAACTTGTCAGAACGAAAACTTTTTTATCTTTTTAATAAGAATATTATTTTGTATAAGAAACTTGTTTATAGTGAATTTTTTGCTTGTAAGAAATTTTTTTTTAGAAAACAAATATAATAAATAGCTTTAAAAATTTTATTTCTAAAAGGAATTTCAATAAAAGTAACAAAAAAACAAATGTATTACAAGAAATACAATATTTTTTTTCTACACTTTGTAAAAAAATTTCTGATTTTTTTAAACCAGTTTAAAAAAAAAATGTTGCCTACTGCAACAAAATTTGCTGCAGCTTTTGGCAATTTTAGTTGCGTGATTAAATTATAGGCTCTATTAGAAAGTGTGCATATTTGCAACGAATGATGAGATTTTTGCAATTTAGCAATTAAAATTTTTTTCTGCAAATCTGCACAGCATTAAAAAACCTAAATTAAATTGAAATTAAAATTGCACAAATTTTTGCACACATTCCTAAAAGCTGCAGCAAGAACCACTGTACATATAAGAACCACTGTAGATAAAATTTGATTTTACACAAGCTAAAAAAATTTTTCATTCTTTTTAATTGTAACGATTTATATATATATAAGCTTAGACTCTTAGAAACAAAAAAATGTGATTTTTTTGATGCTCCGTAGTTTTGATACGATCATTATAACCAATCAGAAAAAATGATCGTTTTGATACGATCATTTTGTCTGACCGTGTTCCAAAAAAATCGGAGCATGCCACCGCAGAGCTCAAATCGGTGCAGACAGTTGAGCCGCAAGCACTGAGGGCTCGTATCCCGGTGCATCAAGCGTACAATTTACTAAGAAAGCAATTATGATTCGAAAACTAAACCAATCGTATACTGGCTCAATCGCCGCCCAGGATAAAAAGGACTGCGGTGGATGTTTAGCAACTTCGACAGCCACTGAAAAATTAGCTAGAGGTGCTGTGGACAATTGTTTAAGAACTTCGACAGCTGTCGACAAAATGGCTAGAAGTTCAAATTTGAAAATAAGGAAGCTCAAGATCGCAACCTTTAATGTGAGGACACTCGCAGACACAATCTTCGAGAGTCCAGGTCTTCCAAATGTCAAAAACAAAATCGAGCAGTTAATCAGAGGCTGCAAACAAAAGAAAATCGGTATCGACATCATGTGTATACAGGAGCATCGTCTAAAAACCAATCAAGATGAGGAGATAGGATATATAACTCAAACCAACAGAGCCACGGAGTAGCTATACTTTTAAGCGAAAGAGCTTCAAATATTATCAGCTCAGTAACAGTTGTCTCAACCCGTATAATGGCCATACACCTTAAACGAAATCCGAAAATGTGCATCATATCAGCATATGTCCCTAAACGAAAAAGATAAATTTTATAACGAATTCAAGAATCGATTCAGCATTTTAAGAGACCAATTGGCTGATTCGGATGATGTTTAGCAAATCTACGATGTCTTTGAAAAAGCATTAAAAGAAACAAGCGAAATAGTGCTTGGAACAAAGAAAAGTAAGAGCGAAATTCAAAGAGACCCAAAAAATACCAGATAAAGAAAAATTGCGTGAACTTCAAAGATGGTTTTAAACGCTCTCCAAAGAGACAAGGAAATCAACCTAGAAAATCAGCTTAAGGAACTGGAAATTGCAAACAACAAAAGAGAATATGGAACTACATGGAAGATCATAAATAGAATAAGCAATAAAACAGAAAAGAACCAAAATAGAGTTCGAAGACTAGATGGCTCAATCCCTGCAAAACAAGAGGATTTGATTGAAGACTGGAGAAAATATTTCGATAAGCTTTTAAACAACCCGAATATCAAACCAACGGGGACATACCCAAACCCAAATGCAGACCTAGCCGATATAATAACAACATATATCACTAGAGAAGAAGTTGTCCTTGCTGTAAAAGTCCTTTGTTGTTTTCTCATTTCAAAATCTCGTAAAAAAACTCTTATGAGAACTCTTAGAGAATTTGAATATAACAAATATAATTTTATTTTCTTCAATTGAAAAATAAAAATATACAAGTTTATTTAATATAAGTAATTAATTAGGAAAAACTTACTTGACTAAAAAATGAAATAGATGTAATATTAGTTATTTCTTTTTCTCAATTTGTGATAACTTAATTACTACAAGCCTTTCTTTGTTAAAATATTTCTTTTTTTTTTCTTATATGTTTTTTAAATTTCAAAAAATAATAACTAATACATATGTATTTATACTTGGATTGTTTAAAGAGTTAAAAGTCATTGCTAAAAAAAATTTAAACTGAGATTTCCCTAAATTTATTCATTAGATCTTTAATAAAACTGATTTAAAATTAAATTAAATCGAAAAATTATAAAATATATTCGTTTTAAAAAAATATATAAAAGGTCAAGCTCATTTTTCTGGAGAAATTACAAAGAATCTCTTTTTTAAATATAAAAAAATAATATAAATTCAAACAAAAAAATTAAAAATTTTTAATAAAATCTTCTGAAAAAATTTTTTCAGAATTCTGGTTATCCCTAAAAAGCGGACTGAGGATTGACAATCCGCGGCGGAATTTTCAATTTTTTTTTCTGGTTAAGGACAAAATCCGATATTTAAAGTGACTAAAAAGCGGAAATCCGCTTTTTTCTGGCATGAGCGGATTTTTATGGCGGATTAGAAAAAAAAGCGGATTTTGAAAAAAAAAATTCAATTAAAAAATCGAAAATTATATTTTACGTGTCTTTTTTTCTTTGGACACTAATTTCTTTGATTTTTAAAATTATTTCTTTTTTCCTAAAATAATTAGTTTATGCTCAGAAAAAAATAAAAATAAAATAGGCAGAAAAATATGCAACTAATTAAATTATTTTTTTTTTTTTGCAAAGAAATGATTAGTTTCTGTCAATTTTCATTTTTTTCAGCTTAAAATTTTTATTCAGTTGATATGTCCAAATTTAATCTAAGTTGGAAAGTTATTGACTTAAAAAACGAATGTAAAAGACTTAAAATTTCTTACTCTGGTAAAAAAAATGAACTGGTTAAGCGTTTGAATGAATATATGAAAAAAAATTCGTCTGAGGTTGCTTAAGAAGTGCAAAAGAGTTTAGCTGAAGAAGAAAGTATCGATTTAGTTGACGTTGAAATAGCTGTTCCGGCTGTTAATAATAATGAATTTAATGAAATGTGTAATATATCGGATTTAACCAGTAAAAGAGAAATATCTCTGTATAATATTTTATTAAGAACTAAACTTTTATTTTAAAAAAGAAAACTAATATATAAGTAATTTGTTGCTAGTTAGATACAAATTAATAATTTGTTTCTGAGTAATATTTTATTATTTTGAAGTCATTACATCTTCTCCCGTTTTTAAATAAATTTAATTTTTGTTAGAGGACTTATTATAAGTTTTAGATTCTTTGTAATTCGTCTTCTCTTTACTACTCAACCTTTCAGATCGCCTTAGTGAGTAGGCTGTAACAGTTGCTTTAATACGAATGTCGTTTGGATTCTCTGGAAAATCTGAATCAATTTGTGTAAGAGATCCATCCTCATTTACTTCAAAAGTAGCTCGTTCTTGTCTATTATTACTAGCAAACTTAAGCAAGTTTTGAGCAATGCTATTGACGTTCATTCTTAACTGATCGTCAATTTGGGTACTAGATGACTGTTTCGAATCACTTGACTCGCATTCATTGTTTTCAGCTTCGATTTCAGGCTGTCCATTTCTGTCAGATTCTGAATCGGAATTGATTTCTTCAGTTCTGTTATCATTTGTATCTCTATCTTCGTTTCTTTCTACATTAATTTCAGATTCAAATATAACGACCGTTGGTATTTTTGGTTTAAACGGTTTGATTTGTTTGACTTGCATCAGTAAAGGGGGTTTTGGAATTTGGGGATAAAATTTTTTAAAGAACGAAATATTTCTGGTAATAAATGTATTATCACGCTTAGCAGTTATCATACTTCCTGATATAGAAGTTATCGCATAAGGAACTGGGTCAAAAACTGAAACTGTTTTATTTGTTTGACTACGTTTTACTAAAACTAAGTCGCCAATCGAATAATCGATATTTAAAAATTTTGCTTTTTTATCTGCATTTAATTTCATTTTAGACTTGTTTAACTTATCATTTACTTTAAGAATTTCTTCTAACACTGAATCTTTTGGGATGTCATTTAATTTTGGAAGTCTTACAGTGTTTGATTTTTTGAAGAATAAGTCTGCTGGGGGAATATTGGTAGTCGAATGTTTAGTAGAACGATAAGCTCTCATAAATTCGATTAGTCTATCTTTCCATGGTACTTGATCTACTTTAGCCGTTTGAATAGCTTTTTTGATTTTTTTCATAAATGACTCGACTTGACCGTTTGCTTGAGGCCAATAAGGCGTTATCTTTCGGTGTTTGAAACCCATGTGTTTAGCAAAATCTGCGAACTCTTTGCTATTAAATGGTGGACCATTGTCACTTCGTACTATTTCGGGAATTCCGACAATTGAATATAGTCTATTGCATCTATTTATTACTACTTTATGTGTTTTTGACGTAATTATATCAATAAATGCCATTCGAGAATGATCGCAATGATGAACCAATAAATTTTCCATTGTGGGGTAAATTGGTCCGTAGAAGTCGATTGATACGACTGTCCATGGTTCTTCAGGAAGTGGTGACATTTCATTAGGCATTTTGCTATAAGTATTGATAACTGCTTGACATGTGCATCTTTTATAATAATCCTCGAGTAATTTATTCATTTTTGGAAACCATACTCTTGACCTTAATAGTTGTTTTGTTTTAACTAGACCTTGATGGCCTTCGTGGGCCAATTTAATTGCTTGATCATATAATGATTCTGGAATGACAATTCGAGAGCCTCTTAAAATTAGTTTTTCTTTACTTAGAGTTAATTCATCAAATATTTTTTTATAATCTTTTAAATCATCACATTCGACAAAATGACTTGCAGAAATCATTTTTGATAATTTTACTAAATTTTTATCCTTTATTGTTTCTTCGGCGATTAATTCTTTTGTCATCGCTTCTGGTAAACTTTCAGCTATAACCATGTTTAAAAAATCTTCAGCATCATCTTCGTAATCATCTGACAAGCTTTTGTTTGGGTGACGTGAAAGAAAGTCAGCTATGTTGCCAATACCTGGACGATGAATAACATTGAAGTTAAAAGAAGACAGACGTAGAGCCCATCTTTGAATTCTAGCAGGGGGGTTTGACAAAGGATTTTTTAAAATTAAAAAAACTGCTTTGTTGTCAATTATTAGGTCAAAAAAAATACCAACTAAATAAAGCTCAAGTCTTTCACAAGACCAAACACAAGCATAAGCCTCTTTTTCAATTTGAGAATATTTTCTTTGAGTCGGATTTAAACTTTTACTTACATATATTATTACTTTACTATTTAAACTATTATTTGGATCTGTCTGAGTTAACACAGCGGCTACGCCAACTGGGCTGGCGTCGACAGTTAATTGTGTCTTCCAATTGATATCGAAATGACCAACAGATTCAATTAAACCATCTTTTATCTTTTCAAAAGAACTTTGATGAATATTTGTCCATTTAAATATTTTGTCTTTCTTTAATAAATCCCACAGTGGATCGGAAATAGTTGCAAAATTTTTGATCCACCTAGACGCATGAACGCTAAGTCCAAGAAAGCTATGAAGTTCAGATGCATTTCTTGGTGTCTTAGTGTCTTTTAAAGCTTCTGTTTTTTGTTTGTTTAAAGAAACTGAATTTTCTGTAATTTCTAATCCAAAATAAATTATTGAGCTTTTGCGAAATTCGCATTTCTCAAGTTTAACAGTTAGGCCTTTTTCGTCAAGTCGTTTTAACACTTTTTCTAAAGCTTCATTGTGGTCGTTCAAAGTTTTACCCATGATTAAAATATCATCACTAGCATTAATCTGGTTTTTTATGCCTTCTAAGATCTGTTTTATTAAATTGTGAAAAATCTCTGGAGCAGATTTAATACCAAAAAATAGTCTTTTATATTGATAAATTCCTTGATGAGTTCTAAAGCGAGAAATGTACCTACTGTCAGGGTGTAACTCTATTTGTTCAAAAGCTGAATTCAAATCAATTTTACTGAAAAATTTCATACCATTTGAAGCATAAATGATATCTTCTATATTTGGCATTTGATATTTTTCGCTTAAAATAGCAGCGTTTACAGCCGTCGTATCAATGCATAACCGGATTTCTTGAGAATCTTTTTTAGGGATTCTCACAGTTTCTGACAACCATGATGTAGGTTCATTTTCTACTTTTTCAATAATTTCATTTTCAATTTTTATTTTTAATTGTTTCTCAACTGCTTCTCTCAAGTGAAACGGTATATTTCGCGGCTTAGCTTGAGTGGGTTTAATAGACTTATCAATGTGAAGCGTTAGTTGAAAGTCTTTAAGTTTACCAATTTTATCACTAAAAACATTTGGATATTTGGATTTGTAAAAGTCTTTAAAATCTGATTCGACATTATTTGTTTGGATTGAGTTAACGATTTGAGCTACAGGATCGACCCCTAGTTTCGAACAACTCGGAAAACCTATTAGTGAGCCTGAATCACCTTTGGTGACAACAAATTCTGCATCAATCTCTTTATTTAATATCTTTAGTTTTGCACTGAATTTACCAATAGTTTGAATCGGTTCTTTTGATCCATAAGCATAAGATTGCTTAACTACTTTTGTTAGTGTTGGTTTATTTAAAAATTGTTTGAACGTTTTTTCGTCAATAACGTTAATAGAAGCCAAAGTGTCTATTTTCAGTTTGATTTTTTCATCGTTAAGTACAAATTCTAGCTCTGGGAACTTTTTGTGAGTTGAAGTCAGAGAATAAATAATCGGTATTTCTTCTTCTTCAGAGTCGTTTTCGCCATTATTTTTTAGAATCTGGTTTATTTTATCATTGGTTTCTTTAGCATTAGCTGTTTTGCTGTTTTCACTTTGAGAAAATATTTTCGATCTACACACGTTAGCTAAGTGATTTGCTTGCTTGCATTTGCTGCAAGTTTTACCAATAGCAGGACAACTTTTTTCTTTATGAGGCCAATCTCTTCCACATCTAAAGCACTTTTTCTTATTATTTTTCCAATTATCTGTTATTTTATTAACAGCTTCCTCCTTTATTTCCAATTTTCCTTCTACTATTTTTGCGTTCTCTTCAACATTATCATGTAATCGTCCAATTTTAATAAAATCATCATAGTTAAGTGTGTCCATTTTTAAAAATTCTCTTCTGAGATTTTCAGAATAACAAGTTTGAATAACATGTGTAATTATTTCTTGATTTAAATTTGCAAACTCACAAAACTGACCAAGCATTCTCAATCGAGTTACATATTGAGAGATTGATTCATTTGGATTTTGCTTTGCTTGTCTAAAATTGTAAATTTCGACAACTGTATTCTTTTTTGGACTAAAATAAGCTGAAAGTTTATGCTTAGCTTTTCCATACTCCGTGTTAATTGTATCAGGTACAATCATGTCAACTAGTGTTTGATGGATTTCGAATAAGTCCTCACCACCTATGAAAAATAAACTATTAAATTTTCTAGCATCATCTGTAATGCCGTTTGCAGCAAAGTATTGATCCAATCTAGTAACCCATTTCGTCCATTTTGGTCCTAGACTCTCTATTGAAGGATCACAATCAAATTGTTGAATTGAACTTGAAGTAATAGATGTCATTATTATTTGCAAGTAATAGTAAACAAGCTTAATCAGTATCGAATTTTATCTCGTCGCCAATTGTAATATATCGGATTTAACCAGTAAAAGAGAAATATCTCTGTATAATATTTTATTAAGAACTAAACTTTTATTTTAAAAAAGAAAACTAATATATAAGTAATTTGTTGCTAGTTAGATACAAATTAATAATTTGTTTCTGAGTAATATTTTATTATTTTGAAGTCATTACAAAATGGAAGAACAAGATGATAAAAATGAAGAAGATATCTTAAATGAGAATGGAAAAAGAGTAAGATGTGTTTATATTAAAGAAAAAGAGTTTGATAATATTCATATAGCAAAACAAAAATTAGAAAATAATTGGAAATATTTACGCCTTCGACCAACTAGAAACGGTATGAAAGAATATTTTATTTGTAATCTAGGCGCTAATTGTAAAAAACAAATATTCATTTTATATCATTACGATGACCAAAAAGTATCAATATGGCATAGTTCACTAGAACATGATCACACAAATGAAAAAAAACAATTTGGTATAAATTCAGTAACCAAAACAACTATTGATACATTATATATGTCAAAAGTAAATACAGCAACACTGATTTTGCACTCATTAAGAGAAAGAAAAGATCAGTTTAAACCTAAAAAATTTGAAACAGATCCGGACGTTCCTAATGAACTACATGTACCCGGTATAGTCATTCCAACTATTTTGCAAATTAATTATTTTTTAAACAATACACTTAAACCAATAATTTATGCTAAATCGCACAAAAATAGATTTAGCTATGGTGATTTAGAAAATTGGGTTCAGAATAATTGTTTAGTTCCAGACAATAAATTTGAGCCATTTGTAATAGATTATTTGATCAAATTAATGAAAAGGTTATAAATACAAGCATTATAAGATTAACTTTGTCGTCTAAAGCTTTATTAAAATTAGCCATGAAAACTAGTCACATATGCGCAGATGCTACATATAAATTAATGTGGCACAATTTTCCTGTTTTTATTATAGGTAAATTATCTGTAAATTAAAAAAAAAATTTTAATTAATATTTAATTGATTTATTAATTTACAGGTACTACTGATCTTAATCGATCATTTCATCCGTTTAGTGTTAGTATTTGTACTAAAGAGACTGGACAAGACTATGAATTTGTATTTAGTTCTAAAATTTATAATTTTGAATACAAGCCAAGTGCTTTAATTGCCGATGGCGCAGAAGCAATTACAAATGGCTTTATAAGGGCATTTGGATATCAAAATATTAATGAGTTTGTACGAATAATGTGCTGGACACATGTACATCGTGCTGTTGATTCACATACGAAACTAATTGATGAATTAAACAAGCCTAAGATTCGGGATGATATTAATTTATTACAAATAATGCATTGGAAAGTCTAACGGTAAAATAAAACTAATCCATACATTACGCAAAAGATTATCTGTAAATGTTTACTTAACTAATGCAATCAATATGTTAAGACATTGGTCTTTAGATACATTTTCAGAAAAACCATTTATATCAACTGTTGAGATCTCGGAAGGTAGTTGGAAATTAGCTTCAATTTATTTATATAGCGGTAAGGCTGTTATAAAGCGTTTAGGTACATCAAAAAAGTATTGAGTGAAGATTGTTTAGAAATAGTGAATCAAGATTATTTGAATTCAAAATATAATAAATTACGTAGTTCAGAAATAACATTTGATAGATTTTTTGAATGTTTGAAAAATTTAGTCATAGTTGAACTCAATGAGGATCAATGGGCGTCAAGTCGTTGTGATTGTAGTTATTTTCTAAAACATTATCAGTGTCTCCATATTGTTGCTCTAGCGATTAACCAGAAGCTTGTTGAGCTTCCTTTAAAATATAACAAAGCGCCAATTATTCCAAAAACTAAACCTGGACGAAAGGCTAATGCTAAAAAAGCTTTAGTGAAGCAATAATAATTGAAAAATTGAATAAGCACTTTTAAATAAAAATAGACATAAACTAATTATTTTAGGCAAAATAAAATAATTTAGACAATTTATTTAAGATAAATAATATTAGGATTAAATAAATTATTTTAGACAATAATTAAATATTTTAGTCTTATATTTAGGCAAAAAGTAATTAGATTAGCAGAACAGGTAAAAATTTCTCTTTTTCTTTTAGTCATTTTTAAATAATTTCAGAGTAATGTGAATAGGTTAATTAATTAAAAAAGATAATTTCAAGCATCGGTATCACATTTTATACATTTCCAAACAACCGACTCATGATTATCACTAAATTTCGATTTATCCAAATTTTCACACTTAAAATGTAACCAATAAAAACATCTTGAGCATTGGATACAACCAGATAAACAAAGCTTTTTACAGATAAAACAAGTCCTTTGCTTACTTTCTCTTTAAGAGTTAAAGTTAATTTTTCCCATCCATCACTAGTAAAATATGGCTCTAAAAATTCAATGTTTCACAAAAAACGTCGTCACTTAACATTTTTGGATCTGTTTCTAAATAGTCAGCCTCTATTAGAGTTCTTTTTTTAAATACACTTTCTAACATATTAAATTTCTTTGAAAGGATAAATTTCTTAATTTGAGCCTTTTTCTGCTTTGATATTTTTCCAGGGGGAAATTTTAGTTCATTCACACTAAATGCTGTCGAAGAATCAATTATTTTATTTTCATTTGGCTTCCTTTTTTTTCATGCCCTCTCTTCTTACGCCCAGATAATTGATTGTTAATATTAGCTTTGACTAAATCGTCCATCTTAGCTTTAGGATACTTAGCTAGGTTTTCAATAATTTTACCATTACTCTTTTCGACGGCTAAAATATGAACACAATTCAGTCTCTTAAAACAACTACAAGCGTATTTTGTAGTTTTCCCAATCGTACTGGATGTAATCTGATTACAAATATTTTGCTCATCATTCACTTGATATATCCCCAATACATCATGTTTCACCTTATTGTTTTTTACATAAGCAAGTGTCCTATAAACTTTCGACTTTAAACTTGATTTAAAACGAATAGGCTCTAAAAAAGCTTCACATGGCATATTTACACAAAAGCTTATTTACACAATTTGACTTAATTTCTTCACATATTTTTGTGGGGTTTAAAGTATCACGTATCTTAATAAAAGAACTAGAAGATAATTTCATATGAGCGAATTGACTTTTTAAAACGGATTTACCTAAATTACACATTCCTAATTTAATTTCATTGCAATAATGTACCGTAAACTCGTCCAAACAACCCCGGGGTTTTAAATCGTAAATTCCGTTTTATCCAATTTTCTGATTGGCTGAGAAAAAAATTGACCAATCAGAAAATTGGATAAAACCGAATTTACGATTTAAAACCCCGGGGTCGAACATGCGAGTTCACGGTATTGATAATTGATACAAGCTGATTAATGTCATATCTAATGGAAGTTCTTTTCAGTCTTGTAATTATTTGGCTAGATTGTTCAAACCTTCTGCATGATTGGTTGTAACACCAATCGGTTCATTAAATAAAAGGCCACATTTTTCCTTGACTGCGAAAGAAGCTATACTTTAGTGATGCGGCGATTTCGATTAATCGCGATTAATCGAGCGATGACTTAAAAATCGAAATCGATCGATTTCACTGTCCGAAATTGCGATTAATTTAGAGATACAAATTATTTTTCTTAAAAGCTAAAAATAAGTTTTTTTTTCAGAAATTGGCGCTCAAAAATTAAATTTTTTTTTTTGGCTCGGTTTTTTGAAAACTTACTCTATTCTTATATATACATATATATACTTTATAGATTATTAGAATTTCCTTACAAAAATGTCAGTCGTATTTTAAAAAACAATTTACTAAAATAAATCAAAGGTTTGGAGAACTTTCAAGCTCAAATCTTACGATTGAGAAATTCTTATGGTTTAAATAAACAATAATTTTCTGATTTGGTGATAAAAAAAGACATTTGAGATTTTTCTATATTCTCGATTTTAATCGATTTAATTTTTTTTGAGTCTTAATACTTTTTTTATGGACCGCCAAAATTCTTCATGCATTTCTTCGTATTTTTTTTCATGTATCAAAAAATAGGTATTGGTGGTGGTACACTTTTATTACTATATTTTAAGAATGGATGAATAAATGATAAAACTGAAACATAGTATCCAAATAAATAAAATGTTGTGTCATATTCCAAGCAAATTTGTGCTGTTGCGTCTTTTATTAGCCTATTTAATTCTATCAATAAATCTGAATCTAAGGCAATCACATTTAAATGGGGAATAGTGATAACTTTACAGGGACAATTTAATGTCAGACGCATTACGTGTATATTACAAATAATATCCGTAGTAAACCTCTTATTTTTGTTAATAAACTTAAAAAAATTAAAAAATAAAATCTAAAACATATTTTACTTTGATTTTACAATCTTACGTAGTTTGAATTGCGTAACTGTTTTTTATTTCAAGGCTTATTTACTGCATCATATTGAACATAACCTTTTACTGGTTTGCCACTAATCGCAAGATTTTCTTTTAATGTCAAAGCGTTGATTTTTTCACTTGGTTAAAAAAACCTGCATTATCTTTATTTTTTACGTTCCCATGAGGGCCGAATTTGTCGGTAGAATTATCGCCGAGGTAGTGTATTAAATAAGGAAGTATTAAATAAGGAAAATCGATTGGTTTATATACCTCTTTGTTAAAAGTATCAACTGGTTCTAATTTTTGTGTTTCCTGATTGTACGACTTAACTTTGTAAAATGATTATAATAGTTTCGGCTCACTAATTGGCTGGGGTTTTTCGTTCCCATTATTTTTCCAGAAAAAACTATCAGTTATAAAATTCTCAGTTTTTTTTTTCTTCTGTATAAAAAAAAAATATTTCACCATCCTTAGGTCTATAAATAACATCGGTAAAAGGATGCACTGTTTTATCAAAGTTTTTTAAAAAATTAAAAGCTTCATCTACCTTTAATGCCTTTTTTATTACTTTAAAAGGATCTGACATTATTGAATTTCAAAGAAAAAAAATATCTTAATTTTTTTACTGTCGATAAATTTATTTTTGAAATTTTTATATGTTGAAATTTTGAAAAAAAAAATTTTATTGCAAAAAAAAGTTCATTTTTAATTTAACAAAAAAAAATTTAAATGAGTTCAAATTTTTATTTGAATTTTTTTTTTCAAAATCCGCTTTTTTTTCCAATCCGCCATAAAAATCCGCTCACTTTAAATATCGGATTTTGTCCTTAACCAGAAAAAAAAAATTAAAATTCCGCCGCGGATTGCCAATCCGCAGTCCGCTTTCCGCTTTTTTGGCATAACCGAGAATTCTCTAGTCTTCGAAAAAAAAATTGAAATCTCTAAGAGAATCTGGGAGTATTATTTCGCTATATACTCCTTGAATTCTCCACCAAAAATTTGTCATGGGTTTGATTTTTATCAACGATTTTCCTGAGCTGTTAATAAATAAAACGAAAAACTATAGCAACGAAACTAAGATTTTAGCTGTTATAAAAAACCAGAGTTTGAATGACTTGGCATCCAACTGTAATGCTTCGTGTGGGTTTCTGATCCGTCACGGTTGAGTGGTTTTGGTCAATCTTCGGTTGTTGAATTACTTGACTGTTGTACGATCGAAAGATGGGCCCTTTGACACTTTTCAATGCCTTTTTTGTATACTTTTCAATATACGGAAAAACTAGACTACTCTAAGCTTGAGTTGGTCAGCTTGTGACCAAGTCTTTCGTCTAGTCCCTAGAGCCTCAAAGAACGAAGCAGTAGGACTTTTTATAATAGGATACTTTTCAGTTATCTGATAGATGAATTTTCAATCACCTATATAATCAGTACTAAGATACTTTTCAATATCCTATTTCGGAAAGTTCAATTAAAAGATTTAATTTTCTTTCTAAGATTTTATTTATTTAATTATGAAAATATTCAAAAAATACAATTTAATAAATATAGGAAAAATACAAAGTTAACAGAGTTTTTCTATTTAACATTTCTAAAAATAACTTCAAGAATAAAATTTATTCAAAATTTAATTTTTCATTTTTATTCTTGAAATTACATCTTTACACAACTTTTGAAAAAGAAAAACTGTAATTAGAGAGAGTTTAAAGGCAAGCAACAAAGTTGCTGGCAAACTTGAAACAATTAGTTCTATGACTTTGAATTAAGTAAATTCGAACAAGCATCGAACTCTTCATTTTTAAACTTATTGATAACCTTAAAATAGAATGTTTGACAAAACTCAAATTAAATTTTTTTTACGGAGAAATACTTTTTTTCATCTTAAATATACTCTAGAACTAATAACGCCTTTTGATATAAATGATTAGATCGTTAATTTCAACTTTTTCGCAAAACTGACCTCAAATTCGTGATCCTTGATCCGAAAAACCCCCAAAAATTACTAAATTTCCTAGAGTTAAAATTAAAAAATTAAAATTAACTAGGGTGTAAATCCAAGATCTTTTAAAACCGTTTTTAAGATTTTTATCGAGTTTTCCTCAATCGGAGGCTGCCAGGAATATTTTTCCCATACATAATTTGAGCTTCTCTTTCAGAAACAAAAGGGTGTGAAAGGGCGTTTCATATAATTTGATACGGTGTTTCAACTGTAAAAACCTTTGGATTCACTTTTCTCATACAAACAAATTTCGCCTGATCCCAGTGGCTTTAGACTATGAGGAATATTTTAAAAGAAAAAAAAATTTCTTAAAGTCTTATTTCCTTAAGGTGTGCCTTTTAAAGGATACTAAATACAAAATATTAAAATATTCTTTAATGAAATTTTTGAATATTGCATTATTTTTGTGGATATTTTATCAATCTATTTTAAAAAAATAAATAATAAAAAATACGCTTAATACACTGTAAATATTTTAGGTGAAGAATTTTCTACATATATGTGTATTATAAGTTAACCATATTTATGAGAAAAAAATTACTCTTAAAAGTGAATCCATGAGCAAATGATTGATCATAAATGAGAAGAAAACTTTTTATAAAATTTTTTTTTCTCATTTCTGAGATACATATATCTGGTTAACTGGTGAAACACATATGTGTAGAAAATTTTCCCCCTAAAATATTTACAGTGCAGTTTATTCTTAGGCTTTTATTTTAGAAAATTTAAGATTCTTTACTTATTTGTAAAAACTTGTGAGTAGTTTATAAAATTTTTGACCAGTCCTGGTCACGAAATCTGTGACCGGTCACGAAATGGTCACGAAATTAATTAATAAAAAATGTAATTGATTTGACAAAATTTAATTAAGAAAAAGAAAAATTCCCTTTATAGTGGTTTAACTTTAAATAGAACGACGAACACTTAGCATTGCAAATAATTTTTTTAAAAACTTAAATATATACAGCACTTGCTTCAAAAAAAAGGCGTGAGCGTTACCGTGAGCAAAATTTGATATTTTTAAACGAAAATTTACCATATTTGTGATACATTTTTTTCACATTTTTTCAGCAAAAATGAAAGCTCATTTTCTTCATAAAAAGTTAGCCTCTTATAAATTAGATTATCTTTACAGAAATTAGGAAAAAATATCACAAATTTAACTAAAACTTATGGGAAAGGTAACGCTCACGCCTTTATTTCAAAGCAAGTGCTGTATATGGCAAGTTATCAAAAAGAAGAGGCATTCGAGAGTCAAAAAAAAATCAAAAAATAAAATTTTAACCGCAATTTTTAATTATTTTGTATTATTAAAAAAAAATTTTGAATGCTTGATCTTTTTGAAACTTGATACTTAAGTTTAAATAATCAAGTTTTGAATAAGGAACCTTTATGAAAATGAAAAAAATAATGATAATTTTGCTGCAATAATTTTAGTCTCTTTATCTTAATTTTTATTCTAATTTATTTTCTTGCTAGAAATTATAAAAGTTAGTGGATTTTACTAATTAGTTAACTGAAATTTTAATCTACAGAAAAAAGATCACAAAAAATTATTCAATTAGTTCACAAAACACGAAAAAGTTATCGAGCTTACCTTATTTCGTGAGCTCAGCTCAAATATCAAGGTAGGGCCAAAAATTTTTAGATTAAATATAAAACTTGAATAGAAACTTGAATAGCTTAATCGACGATCATTTACTAATTCGAAGGTAGATTGTTCAAAAAATTCATAACCATATTTTCTAATGCATTAAAACCCGTTAAGTCGAGTTTATTTTTGTAATTGAACGCGTTTAAAAAGCTAATTCTAAACGCATATCTATTATAAAAACACCAAATCAAACTATTTCAATTTAGTGCAATTTACCTGCTAAAACGCGTTTTTTTCCGCAAAAAAAGTTTTCAAAACGGCAAATAACTAAAAAAAAAACGCGTTAATTTATTCGTTTTAACGTGTTTTTCTATGCGTTAAAACGCATTGTAAAACTCCGTTTTTTATTTTTCGGGAAAAGTAAAGTGAGCAGCCTTAATTATTATTTTTTTATCATTAGTCAACATTTTCTAATTTTAAAAAAATATCTATTTCCTAATTCTTTAGGCAAAGTAAAATTTTTACTCATTTTTCAATTTTCGTTTTTGCTCAAAATAATTAAATACGCAATTACTTTTTAAAGAGCCAATCCTTTTTTAAAAAATTAACAAATATTATTTGAAAGCTTTTAATAAAAATGATTGGTTCTTTGAAAATTCAGCATGCAAGTAATTGCGTAATTATTTTTTTGAGCATTCTTTAAATAATAGAAAACAATTTTAACTATTATTTTTTTCTCATACAAAAATTTTTACTTACCATTAAGGAATTTTTCATCTAAAGAAAAAAAATTTTTTTTTCCTTGAAAAATTATCCTTTTTAAAAATTTATAAATTTTATTTAAACAAAATAATAATATTTTATTTTATAAAATGGCTAAATTCATTAAGAAAGTGCTTTTTATTATTATCACATTTTTTTTATATGTGATTATATTTATTGAAAATTACTTTAGACCAAGTCATTCATTTACAAATCAACCTAAATCAGCTTATAAATCGATAAAATCCCAATTTCGAATTAATTCAGAGCATAACTCAAGTGAAAAATGGATAGTTGTTACTTCAATATCAGCTCCAACTGAACAATGTATTAAACTATCCAAGATACCTGGTTTTAAATTATTAGTTGTAGGGGATTTAAAAACAAACGACTCTTGGAAATTAGAAAATGCTATTTACCTGAGTGTTAAAACACAAGAATCTCTTGGTTTTCAAATATTTGAATCTCTTCCATTTAATTCTTATACTAGAAAAAATATTGGATATTTATATGCAATAGCTCATGGTGCTAAATTTATTTATGACACTGACGATGACAATGCACCATCAGTTGACCTTAACACCTATTTTAGTTTTAATGATTACGATAAAGGCTTAATTTATGATTGTAGTATTGAACAAAAAGTAATCAATCCCTATGCTCATTTTGGTCAACCATTAATATGGCCTCGTGGATATCCACTAAATCATATTGAACAAAATTATCAAAATAGCTATGTGTCTACAAATCGTAGAAAAGTGTCTATTGTTCAACAAGGCGTTGTTAATGGTGATCCAGATGTAGACGCCATTTTTCGTCTTACTAAAACTATGAAATTTAATAAAATTGATTTGTATTTTGACTCGAGTTCACCATCATTTCAAATACCATTGTACAAAATGTCTCCGTACAATTCGCAAAATACTCTTATAAGCTATAATGGGTTTTGGAGTTTGTATTTACCTAAAAGTGTCTCGTTTAGATTAACAGATATTTGGAGATCTTATTGGGCGCAAAGACTCATGTGGTTACTGAATGAGACAGTTAGTTTTAATGGACCAAGTGCTTATCAATTAAGAAATGCTCATTCATATTTAAAAGATTTCGAATTAGAAAATGCAATGTATTTACAAACTGAACAATACGTTGATTTTCTATACGAATGGCGGTGTAAATATGACACATTTTACAAATGTATGCTTCAATTATCAGAAGAAATGGCCTTTAGAGATTTCTGGAATAAATCAGAAGTAATTTCTATTGAAAATTGGATTCATGATTTGCAAATGATTGGCTACAAAGAACCGAAAATTATAAATTACGAACATCAAAAAACAGATATTTTCTTAAAATGTGAGCATTTGTTTAATGATTTTGATAAAACAAGAGTTAGATATACACCAGAATTTCAAAAACCAATAGAAATTCAATTCTATAAGAAAGACAATTCATTCGATTTGAGCGATAGTGTCGAGCATTTTAAATACTTTCAAAATATGTGTCAAAAATACAATATTACTTTGAGCAATAAATATTTGTATAATTCACCTAAACAAGAAAGCTATTCAATTTTAATTACATTTAATCATGAACCAATAGAAGAGAATATCATATTGAGTGAAATTAATAGAACAGAGGAAAAGTCTTATTTTTTGTTCTTTTGCTTGAAAAAGATATACACATGTTTTAATTGACCAATCAAAAAAATGTTGCAAACTTAAAAAATTTTCATTTTTATCTCAATATGTCATAATTTTGGACAATTTGTATAAAAAAAAATTCAAAAATATTATTTATTGTGGTAAGCAAATATTAACTAAATTAAGTGGTCAAAGAGGAATGCAAAAAAGATTTGATTCATATACATTTATTGAATTAATAAATTATGGTATTGGAGAATTTCATTATTATTGCATGAATAAAGCAATTGAAATGGGTTATAAAACAGATGGATTTTTTTTATTAAGTGATGATGTTCTATTTAAATATTGGAATGTGCAAAGCTTTAAAACAAATAAAATATGGTTTCCATTTAAGCTACTGTTACAACAAGATTCGACAAAAGACATTGACGGATGGCAAAATCATTTTATTAGTCTTAGAAACTCGTGGGCTTATTTGGAAAATATAATAAAAAATGAAGGTTTTTCATTAAAAGAAAAAAATTTTGCCAAACAGTATTTCAATTATATTGAAATGAATCAAGATTCTAATAGTACTTTAATTAATGTGAAAAAGATGAAAATATGTGGTTCGGATACGTTCTATATACCTAAAGAAAAATTTGATTTTTTCTATTTTGTAACTGATGTTTTTCGAATGCATTCGAGTTTGTTAGAAATAGCAGTGCCGAACATAATTGCTGGTTTAGAGAAATATGACCAAAATGAATTTATGGATGGAGTATATATATGGGATAGATCTATTCACTTTAATTTTTCTCAATATGATACTTATGTACATTTTTATCATCCGTTCAAGTTGAGCTATTTAAAAAGAGATATGGTCGAATATAATTATTGCTCATTTTATCTTAGAGAAGCTTTTAATTAGACACGAATGAATTAAGAATGTTTATTTGGCAATTTTTTTTTCTCTTTAAATGAATTATTAAAAAATAAATAAAAATTAAAAAGCCCAACGGATAATAATCAAAAATATATAATTTTAATATTTAAATTTAGTTGTTGTAATTCTTAATCTCTAATTACAATTAGCTCTTTTTATTATCACATGATCCAATATGAACATATGATCTAACAATGTTTAATACTTAAGTTGCAGGTTTAAAAAGTGTAAGTATCTAAGTATAAATAACAGTAACTGGAACATTCCTTAAAATTTTATAATGAAAAATGTTACTGTGTAAGAACTTCGATTTTTATATTTTTTTTTGCGCATTTTTAGATTGTCTTATCTCCTTGAAAAAAACTAAAAAGGTAAGAAAATAAATGATTGTGAAATATCAAGCAATTCAATTTTTTTCTTAAGATTTAGCAAAAAAAATTATACAAAAGATTAATTTTACATTCATCATTTAAATATTAGCGTAACTTCTCGGCAAAATAAATTTTTATTACTAATACTGTTTCAATTTTAAATTTGAATTTTTGCAAAGGCAGATTAAAAATTTGAAGATTGAATCAAAATTGAAAAAAATGAATGAATGAAATAAAAAAATTTTTGCAAAGTAAATTTTTATAAAAATTGAAATATTAGTAATAGTAATAAAACTTTATTTTGCCAAATTCTCAACATTTATCTTGTTTTGCAAAAAAATTTTGAGAAGTTAGCAAAATAAAGTATCATACTTTTTTGCTCTCCTCTAAGTAGTGGAAAGCAAAAAAGAATGATTCTATTATTGATTTAATTAAGCTATTTTAATTTTCGCTCCTTTAAAATGGACTTTTTTCCGATTCCGCATTTTAATTTTTTTTTCAAAAATTCCGGAAAAAGCTATTATTTATAAGTTATTGAATTTAAGTTAATTGTTAATTTGTTATAAAAATAATTTGGTCATTTTCTATAAATACAACATTGTGAAAAAATTAGAGAAAATCGATTTTTTTTAATCAATTAAATATTCAAAAAAAACATGTTTAAATTGATAAAAAAAATTTTTCCAAGAAGGTCGGAGCATTTCATTTA
>NTPY01000298.1:134436-147046 GCA_002922825.1 Brachionus calyciflorus
ATCTGCCGCAAATGTAGTAAATGACTCGTTATCTGGAGAAGATTTAAAATCAAGTGCAAAAAAAAGACTTCAAAAATAAAAGGTGAAAGCATCAAAAATATATCAGATAGATTTAATCCTCACGAGGGTGAAGGATTAGCTCTGCGTCCAAATATGACTATAAATACTAGAAAAAGAAAATCAAAAACAAAAAAGAATAAATTTAAAAAAAGAATTTTACACATTTTTGATAAGAGAAAATGAAACTTTTTACAGATTCAAATGAATGTGCCAAGTCTGAATTGGATTTGTTTATGACACCTAGTACAAATACGGACTTACATTTGCAGATTCACTAGATGATTCTATTGTAGTGATATTTTATTTGGAATATGACAATTTGGTAGAAATAAATAATAAATTCGAAGTTTCTTATGATTACAAAATATAATGAATTCAATTCAACTCGAAAAAATACTAGAAAGTAACCCCCAAACAAACAAAAAATTTATTGGAGTTTATGCTAGAAATGATCTACCTATTATTAAATCCTATCCTTGCTGTTTTATTTTGAACACTGCTGATCGATCGCATGAAGGTATGCACTGGTTAGCAATTTATTTTGATTCACAAAAAACGTGCAAATTGATTGATTCTTATGGAAATTCACCCAGATTTTTTGGATTAGATGATTACATAAAAAAATATTCAAATGGTTTAATTTACAATAGAAAGACAATTCAAAGTGTCAATTCAGATTTTTGTGGTTATTATTGTGTCTTGTTTGTAATTCTTAGATGTAATGGATATTCAATTGAAAAGTTTAACAACTTTTATTATGATGATACCACTAAAAATGATAGGATGATTAAAAATTTAAAAACTAGTTTTTAATTAATTTTTATTGAGTAAAATTTTAAAAAACAAATTTAATCTTTTGATGTGTAAATTATTCTCAAATCATCAGATGTTATCCCAGTCTGTATTCTATTCCTCTCTTCTGTTGATTGCTTTAGATCAATTAACAAATAACCATGGGGTTTTAATGCTGCATCGTCAAAAGCCTCCATAAAAAACTTGACTTTGTTTGGAAACATCTGCTTTGCCAATGTGCCTATCTGTAATATGTCTCTTGGATTATTAAATAAAATCAAGTAATGACTGTTTTAATTCAATGTCCTTGTAAATATTTTTTTTGAAAAGATATTTTGTGTTATAAAAAATACACTAATGTATTTGTGATGCGAATCTATTGTGAATAATTTTTGAATAGAAGGGTCTTCTTCACATTCTTTCATTAAATCGTCCAGTATAATTAGATTTGGTTCCGATGTATCTATTTCATCTATATAAGGCATTCCCTTGTGAAATTTTACATCTGGAGAGATTTCATTAAAATTATCAAAACTTGTCTGCCATGCAGAGTAACAATAAATTATATTTTTTGGTGGAATATCAAAAAGATCAGCATTGTAGACCAGTACTCTTTTAAGAAGCCAATTCTTACCAGACTGAGTTGGACCAGCTATAGTACATGTGAACGGATGTTTAAAAATGAAAGGATCAACAAGCCAAGAATTCATTTTTTTAAAATTTTTATTTAAATTAAAAGTTTATCAATTAAAGGAACATATATTTTAAAAATTTTCCACATTGATTTTGTTATAATTAATTTTTTTGATTTGTTTAAAGTCAAACTCAAAACATATTCTTTGTATGAACGTGATTTGTACAATCTGACACTCTTTGTTTTTGATAATAAAAAAGTAAAATCAAAATTTTCTCCAGTTTGTGTTGATGTGTCTTTTTTCTTGAATCTCATTTCTATCATTGCTTGGGCCATTTTAATAGTCTCTCATGTGATGCTTTTCATAAAAAAAGTCCAAATTATCTATTATATTATTTTCTTTTTTTACTTTCTCAATTACTTTTTCTAATGCTAAATTGTAAAAGAATGGGTTAAGACAAGAATGACCGTGTTGAGCACCATAATTATGTATACAACCTTCACAGCTTGAAATTGATATTTCAAATGCCAAATTCAAAATTTTTGTATATATAGTTTTTTTTATTATTTTTTCCATTTTCTGATTAATCTAAATTTTGATCTTATTTATAGAGAAAGAAATCAATAATTTAAAAAAAAAACATCTGCTTTAATATTTTTATTTAAACAAAGAAATAAAAATCAATAAAACATTATAAGTAAAAATCAATAAAAACAAATAAGTAAAAATCAATAAAAAAAATCAATAACCATAAGGTAAAGTATAGAATGAATCTAATAAAATACGCTTATCGTAAACAAAACCATACATCTTTGATACAATATCTGTCTTGATGAACCAATTAGTCTTATCTCTAGAAAATTTTAGCTGTTCAACTTGCAATCTTTTCTCACGATCATACAAAACGATGTTTTAATTGAGTCAAAATTTACAACTAAAGATGAAATATGATTAAGCGTTATTCCTTTTACAGTACAACTTGTTTTACCATTATCCATTTTGTAAGCATAATTTTTCGGTCCAGCTGAAATAAACTCAACTATATGTGAAGCACCTTTCTTTTTTATCTCATCTGTAAAGTTACCTAGATAATCGCCTAATATTGGTCTATACTGTCCCGGAGATCTTACATAAATAATTGTGTCTGTATCAAAATATAAGACTCTTTTATCTATTTTCTTTAACTTTTCGTAAAGTTTTAATCTTGCACGGCATGTAACAAAAGCTGCCAAAACAACACTTGTTTGTGTACTTCCAGCATGCATATCTTCATTTGTAGAATAGAAGACTTGGACATAATTTTCATGAGAAAAATCAGCGTTATGAATTGTGAATTGATCATCTGAAACCATTTCAAACCATTCTAATGGATCTGAAATAACTTTGTATTGAGTTTTATTGGTATTCATACCAAATCGACCCCAAAAAGAATTCAACAATCTGCTTCTTGCTTACCTTTTAAAAACATGTCTACATATTCACCAAACAATAGTCCTAACTTTTCCCAATGCAAAACTTCATAAATTTCTACAATTTGATATCCTTGTCTTAACGCCTCTTCTACTTTAAAAGTCACCCAAGTTTCTTCGAGGCATTTTTCTTCGATTGAGTGATTACATTTGGTTTTTTGAAGTTCTGCACATGTACGACACAGTGGAAAAACAAGTTTACCATTGATACGGGATGGTAAAACTGGGAAATATAGCTCACGTGGTGGTAAAACTTTACATTTTATCATACCAAAGTATTTTTTAACATCATCAAAATTTTCTGTTAAGAGTAATGGATGAGCAATTGGATAATTACAATATTTTTGTACAAAAGGATACAGAGAAGTAATGTCTACAAATCCAATTTCTTCATTTCCAGAACACATATGGTAAAGTTTTACTCCATTTGTTCTCCCACCAAAAAGAGCATCACGAGGGTTTATTGGCTCCCGGATTTTACATTGTTTTACAAAATTACCGATTTCTGAATCATGTTTTACACTTCGATCCCAATCACACTCCCAAATTTCTACCAATTTTGCCGAATTTATTATTTTTCCAATATTTCTAATTCTTTGACAATGCTTTTCGAATGTTGTACCCATTAATTCCTGTTTAAAACTATTGAAAGTATCAGACTTAAAGCATTTCTGACAACCATGGAACAAGCAACCGTGGAATTCATAATACGTATTGGACTCTTTGTCATAACCATCTATACGATACTTCCCGACTTGAATCTCGCCACCGTTTTTGCTGTGTTGAATGCGTATGTTTTTCTTCTCGGACAAGTATTTTAACCAAACTTGGCATTTGATAGATGTCTTGTGCTCCGGATGGTAACCATTCTCTGGTATTATTCCAATCGTATCCTCTTTCATTATTTTAGAACGGAAAATGTGGTGACATAAAGATGCAATTGTAATTGAGGTTAGAAACGGATCGATTCCATAATCATTCTCATCAAGCTTTGTCCGTTCCATAATAATTTTTCTAAATGCCATACAACCTTCAGCAAGAAGAATTACATCGCTCCAACAATAATCGAGGAATTGTTGCTTAAAATCAAAAGTCTCATGCTTTACTGAATCATACCAATTATCGAATTCAGCTTTCTTTTTGCTTCCAAAAAATTCTGATCCATAGAATTTTCTGTCAGGATAGGGACCTACATAATTTTGATTTTCAGGCAAATTAAATAAATGCGGAAAATGACCTTTGCTTTCTTTTAAGTTGAATGTGCTTGAAAAATCAGACAATGGCATTGACAAGAACGAATGAGAATCGATTATTTTTAGTTTTCTAAATTTAAAAGTCAAGATCTTTGTACCATTAACAAGAACACTTGGCATTGAGTCATTTGGTAAGAACGATGACAAAATGTATTTTTAAATGAAAACACCATCGTATCCTTTTAGATTGTGAACAATGGCAATAAAGTTTTCATGCTTGAATAACCAGTGGCAAAATATATCATTATCATAAAACGTATACTTTTGTTGACAATACTCGCACTCCTTTTTAGCATTAATACAATTGACACAAATTTTTTTGGCCATTACCAAATTTGGTACATGGACACCTTTATCTGTGTATGCTTCATAATCAAAAAAGATAAATCCGCCAAAATCTTTATCTGTTTTTTTTTCTTTATCTTTTTTGATGAAACATCTATGATCTTCATCTACTGATTTGCTGCAATTTTTGCACCATCTTTCATTCTCTCCGCAGACATGATTTTTGTTTTTATAAAAATTACAAATCTTACAAATTTTTACTTCCTTGCAAAATCGTTCATTATGAATTTTAAGACACTTATCATTTTTACATTCAATATTGCAAAACACACACGACTGAACAATTGATTCATTACAACTAATTCTATTGCAGCTTTTACAGCATTCATCACACTTGTGACAATCTAAATTATTATATGCAACTTTGCAAAAATCACAATAATAAGAACGATCATAGAATCTCTTCATAGATGAAATTACATTATAATGAGTACCAGTATAACACAAATATATGTATTTTCTGTTTTTTGGACCGATATAGATTGGTTTTTTATCGAGTTTTCCATCGCAATTGATAATTGTTATCTGATACTCACACAAGAAAGTCTCAATTCTTTTAATTTCTGGTAAACCACAAGGTGCATTTGGCAAATATAACTTTTTAAACACTTTAGTGACATATTGTTCAAGGATCTTGCTAAAAGGTTTTGCAAATTCAGTTTTTAACTCGTGATTGTCAGCGTACGCCTTACCAATTAAAATTGCTCGTAACGCGCACAAATTATCATTATTATAAACAGGTATAATAAAACGTTGATTTTCACAAAACTTTTGGAAGTCATTTATTGAGTCACTTTGTATTTTAGTACAGTCTTTTTTCTTTGTATAAGGTGTTTGTTTCTTTTTTAAAGTTACCATTTTTCTACCAGAACCTGATGGTAAACGATCAATAATCACATGCGCAGTAAGATTATTATTCTCGTTAATTTGTACCTCTTTGTGCGACTGAGCGACGCGTTCAAAACTATCGACTAAAACTTGTGAATTTAAACTAGTCTTTTTTAAAAATGGTATACTAATCCGGCGTTCAAGAGAATCGTGGTATAATACAATTCTTATTTTATCATGTGGGCCCATTTGTGAACTAAATTCTTCGGTTAAATTTTCAAAAGCCAATTTAATGTCATCGATTTCAGCTCCAAAACTTGACAAATTTTGACTAAAACCTATTTTATAAGTGGTTAGAGTACAATTGAACTTGTTATTGTGAGCACTTTTTGTTTGCGTTATAAAATGATTTAAATTTCCACCTGTTTGAAAAGATGTTTCTGGTACCAAATTTATATTATTTTCGCTGTAATTTTCAATCAAATTTGGAATATTAAGATTATTATTTGTGGATGGTTGATCATTTTCGAATTGTACGAAAATGTCAGGAAATTCCGACATAAGTTGATTAACAGCATCATTTAAAATGTTCATTTTTTTTCAAATATCTATAAAAAATTAAAAGTTTTTTTTTTATTTCATTCAAAACGAAGGTTTGTATACACCGTTTCTAAACATAAACAGGGACGACCAAAAGTTGCGATTTTTGAACTTTAAGCTAATTTTTCTCTGGTCAGGGAGACCAAATCTAAAACTTAAAGATATTCATTAGCCCCAAAAAAACTCAAAGAATTAACAATAACCATTAAAATTTTTTTTCACTTAAGCAACCAAGTATTCAGCTAACTCGATCGCAACTTTTGGTCGTCCCTGAACATAAAAAAGAGAAATATTCCACTATAAAACGGCAAAAAAAAAAGGCGAAAACTTGTGTTTAATTTTAAAAAATTAAATTTCTTGGAAAAGGCGATCGAAAATTGCAAAAAAAACCTAAATAAACTTAAACAAATTAACATATTAATTTTCAAGATAAAAAGGCTCGGTTTGAAAAAAAAGCCAGCTTACGCTAAATTTACAACTAAAAATTTAAATTTTTTTTTTTAATCAAAAGTTGTCGTTATTTCAGAAATTAAAGGTTATATTTATCAGAGCTAAGATTACTAAATTTAATGTGTAATAAAAGAAACAAACGATTCGAACAGAAATCTATGTATTATTAAAGGAGTCAACAAAAAAATGTATAATAATAATCAAAACAATCAGAAAAGACCTTAATTACAAAAATAAAATAATTTTAAAACACTTACTACAAGTTCTTATCTAAAGTACTTAAAAACACAATAAAATAAAATTTTTCAGATTCTAGAAATTTTTATTCTTTTATATTTTAAAACTTTAATAAATCATTTAATAATTAAATACGATTCACTTAACAAGAATATTTTGTACGTTCAATTCTAAAAATAAATAATTTAAATAGTTAGACTTTGGTTAGATCAAGCAACATGAAAAATAAAATATTATTAATTGAACTTTTATTATTTTCTGAATCGACTATCTATGGGATATTTTGATCTTTTAAATTGTTTAGCTAATTTAATATCAAGTAGACAAATAAGGAAGCCAATAATAATTTTCAATCATTTATAAACCAAAATTGTTACATTAAGAATTAACTAGAACTATTTAAAAATATAAAAGAAAAAAAGTTGTAAAAAAATGAATTTTAAATTTTACAATAGAAATGGTTGATTCTATTGTGTTTCATACACTTTTGGCTACAATCTTGAAAATAATATTAAAAATGATATCAACTTTTAAAATTTTTTGAAATAAAATTATTTGGGGGTTACATTTGCAATATGAGCCGACATTGCAAATTAAATAAAGCAGCTTTAACCTGAGTGATTTAATTTTAATATTTTTTAATGAAAAATTTGTTTTTTTATAAAAAATATAAATTAGTTTAGGTTTATAATAACTAACCAGTTGAATTAAAAATTTAATTATGCGTAAATTTACGTTAAAAATCTTAAAATCTCATTTATAAAAAGGTAAAATTTGGTAAATTTTTGTAAAAATTTGTAAAAAAATAATAATTTTCGTAATAGCATTGAAAACAAATAATTCTGAAATTTTCAATTTGGTACAATTAAAAAGTTTTTCTTCTACTATTGATATAATTATTTGGGGAATACTGACTCGGTGTTTTTGGAGCCTTATAAGTGATTTAATGTCAAACTTATTTATTTAGTAGATTATCTTAGTCACTTTAATTCTTGGGAAGCAATTTTTAAATTATCATTTTAAAGATAAGAAAAAAAATTTTCTAAGTTTGAATTTTTACTTTTTTGGCAAAATTTTTTTTTAAAAAATGTTTTTTCCTTAGTTTTTATTGGAAATTACATTAGAATTGAAAATATACTTCCGAAGAATATTAAAGAATTATAAGTTATAAAAGATAAAAAAAAGATAATTTTATTTAATTGTAATTAATAGAAGTTATTAGATTACAAGATCCCCTGAAGTGTTACTTGACATGAAATTATACTCGAAACACATCATCATCTATTTACATATAATTACATAGATTTACGTAAAATCAACATGACATAGCACTACTCTATTTATATAAAATCAAGATTTAATGGTACTCCAAATTTTGACAAGTTTAGTAATAATCAGCATTTTTTCATTAAGCTTTCGTTGTTTCGTTTTGTTTCGTTCGTTAACATATTTTTATATTAAAAAATTCTCCAAATCATAAAAATATGTAGGAAAAAAAATGAAAAAGATCAAACCAGTATTGTTTAAAAGTAACAAAAAACAAGTATCAACAAGTATTTTTTAGCTAGAAAGAATTATTTTGGGACAAGGACGAGTAATAATTCTACTCAAAAAATATATGCCATTTTTTTTCCAATTTGAATTAGATTAGCCAAAGACTCCTTACTAAATAAAATTTAAAAAATTAAAACCAAATGCATCAATAAGAGGTTAATATATAGTTAAGAACTAAATTTTATTTTGATAAACCCAATGACCAGTTTAGTTCCTTGAAATACGGAAAATCTTATAGTTTAATTTGAAATTTTTCCAAATATTTTTGTCTAAAATTTTTATTAAAAGAAGATTGAAAATTTTTGAGAAGCACAACTTAAGTATCTTTAATAGCAATCGAAATTAACTATTTTTTTAAAATATTTTTCTAAATTTACTATATTGAATTTCGACACGACCATTTGTTTTCATAAAATTCGATTTTAGTTCGAAGAATTAGTTTCATTATAAAAGGCTAATAATTTTTTTTCTTATATAATTTTTAGGGCTATTTTGATTTAAACTTTAAGAGAAAAAAGTTTTTTTAAAAAAAAAAGTTTCCATATTTTTAACGCCAAAAATATTTTTCAAGTACAAGTGTCTAATCGTACTTTTAAATTATAAAATAGTAGAAAAAGACTTGACTTACTTGTAACTCGTGAAAAGTTCGTTTGATTTTTATTTCAAGATTTTGTGTTAAGTTATTTCACCATAAATAGAGAATAAAAAAAGTAGATTTCAATTAAAAAATACCTCACTTTTAGCACCAGCTTTAAATATTCTTTAAATACACTGTTTATACAGAGCATACAAAAAACAAAACCAAATCTTAACAGAAATAAATAAATAAATATTTAAAGTAAAATGGTTCTGTGTTCTTTTATTTATAGTGATTTGAATTTTCGTTTTAGAGCATTTAAATGACCAAGATAGGATAATGATTGAAAATTAATTAATCAATCATCTAGGTGTTTTTTTGGGAAATCGAAAAAAAATTTTTGATGTTTTGTAAATGTTTTAGAAAAGTTAAAAAGCTATTTTAGTTTTAGGTTTTAGTGAGCGTTCTGAAACCAAGTCAAGTTTTTATAATTTTTCTATCCTGTTATTTTGCTATGTGACAATGACTGTTTACATAAAACCTGAGCAATGTAATCGATTGGGTCAAAACACAAAGACACGGAATTTACTAAGGAAACAAAAGTTTTATTTACTAAGTTTTTTTTTAAAAAATCCCATATGGCAAGTTTTTTTTTAATTAGATTTTTTTGATGCTCAATTTTACATAAAAAAGGCCAAAGAATGAAAGTTTGTCCTGAAAGAAATCGGTCACAAATCAAGCCTGAATAAGTCCTTTTTTTGAATTTGAAGAATAAAACTGTTTATCTTTTGTATTTTACGTAAATTTTCGCCTTATTACATTGTAACTTTGGTTTACAAAAATTTAAATTTTTGTTTTTTTTTCTAATTTAATGACAAGCATAAATTCTGTAAACACACATACCTTAGCGATGTCAGCATTTTGTCGTAAATTAGAAAAAAAAAATTCAAAAAAAGGACTTATTCAGGCTTGATTTGTGACCGATTTCTTTCAGGACAAACTTTCATTCTTTGGCCTTTTTAATGTAAAATTGAGCATCAAAAAAATCTAATTAAAAAAAAAATTGCCATATTCTAATTGATCTCGACTAGTTCTCTTCAAAAAACATTTTTGTTTTTTCATAGCTTTTACGGTTTTTGAGAAAAAAACGGATATAAAATGAATGCGTACAATAAAGTCCTATTAAGATATTGGAAAAAAATTTTTTTAAAGGAAATTTCAATCTATTCCTCAAAAATAAGGCTTTTAGCAAGAAAGATTATATCTAATAAAATTTGTTCAATTAATTTAAAAATATTGATGGCGGCTAGTTAGAGTTTGGTCAATAAATATTGTGTATTTACCAGGTTACATGATTGAAAGACTAATTTTAATCGTGTAAATAGTTTTTTCTTTTTTTCTCAAAGAAACAAACTTAGAAATAATAACAAAATCAAATTTAATTAACTAAAAATAATTAAAACAAATTTAGAGCAATTTTCTATGACTTAAAGAATCTAATTAGAATCAATTTTAAATTATAATTTAGACTGGCAACCTAAATTCTTAGCTATTCTAGGACTTGTTATTTTTATCAACAATTAAAAGCGCCAGCCGTTACAATAAATATAATTTAACTAAAGATATAAAATGATAAAAACAAAAACGTCGAAATGAATCTTTTCATAGTAGTTAATCAGGAAAAATTATTTTTAAGCATTTTATCTTTTTAATTTTTTCCTGAAATAAATTTTTGAAATTTTTTTTAACCGAGTATTATATTAATTTTTAATACATTATCATAAATACTGAAGTTTTTCAAAAAATTACTTATTATAGATTCCCTAATTATATTATATTATATAATCTGTGCTTGAGTGCTGATTTATCTATAAAAAAATACGTGTTTAATGCTTATGGCAAAATAGAAATTTTAAATTTAAATGTCGCGTTTTTTTGCAGAGATGGAATCAGTAAAGATGTAACAAGTTTTGTGGTGTGTATGAATAAAGTTTATAAATTATTTGTTACGATTTTTAAATTCATAATAATTATATGTTTCTTTTTTAAATAATTAAGTACAAAACAGTATAAACAATGAGTACTGCTAAAAAGGACAGTTTTTTTTCAGTACTTTAAAAAATAGTAAACGATTTTTTGAAAATAAATACAGTGTGACCTCGATTTTGTGAAGCGTCTGGGTAAAAGAAAAATATTTCACAAAATCGAAATTTCACAAAATAGAAAATGGAAAAAAATTTTTTATAAAAATTTATTTGAAAAGATAATCAATTAAAATAATCATGGGAATTACAAGCTTAATTAAAATTTAATCTTGCTGGTAATAAACAATTTTTTTATTAACAATCATGAATTTACCGGCAGACTAGTGTCGTTACAATTTTGTATGAAGTTATTTAGACCTTGATCAATGTTATCGTATTTTGTTTTCTTCAAACTTTTTTTAAATGCCGAATCTCTCGAATTAAATTGTTTTAGAATTTCTACAAGGCTTTTTTTTATACGAGTAACATTTGAGTGGTTTTTCCCATTCAATTTCAAAACACTGTAAATTTAATAATATTTATAATATATGCATGTAACATGACTGGGTAAAGATAACATTAATTTTGATGACCTCATAATTATTAACCTTATCGATTTCATCGAGAATTTTTTTGTTGTCTGCATTTAACTGACGATTGTCTCACCATTTTTGAAAAATAATTTTTTTTTCACAAATTAGAATAAAAAAGTCAAGTTAAGAGAGTAAATTTTTGTCTTTTCAGGTTCACAAAATAGATATTACACAAAAAAAAATTTAACAAAATAGAAACTAAAATACATTAAAAGGATTAAAGGTTTGTCCGTCACACCAGATTTATTTCACAAAAAAGATATTTCACAAAATAGATATTTCACAAAATAGATGATCACAAAATCGAGGTCACACTGTATTAAAATTACCTAGAATCTTTTTTTAATGATTATTAACTTAAAACCTCTAAAGAGTTTGCTGAAAATTCAATCGTAGAAGAAAAACTTTTTAATTGTACCAAATTGAAAATTTCAGAATTATTTTTTTTACAAATTTTTACAAAAATTTACCAAATTTTACCTTTTTATAAATGAGATTTTAAGATTTTTAACGTAAATTTACGCATAATTAAATTTTTAATTCAACTGGTTAGTTATTATAAACCTAAACTAATTTATATTTTTTATAAAAAAACAAATTTTTCATTAAAAAATATTAAAATTAAATCACTCAGGTTAAAGCTGCTTTATTTAATTTGCAATGTCGGCTCATATTGCAAATGTAACCCCCAAATAATTTTATTTCAAAAAATTTTAAAAGTTGCAATCATTTTTAATATTATTTTCAAGATTGTAGCCAAAAGTGTATAAAACACAATAGAATCAACCAAATAAAAATCGCAATAAGCTATATTTTCTAATTTGAAATACAATTTTTAAATTTTTACTTTTTTATCTAAAGTTTAAATTTTCATTATAGATAATTGAAATCTCACTTAATTTTAGTTGAAAAATATAAACTTAACGACTTTTTAGATATTCTTAATTTTTCTTGCATAAAACTTTTGAAGTTTTCTCACACAGGGTCTAGTAAATATTTAATAAATTTATTATTTTTCGAAATATGGTTATTTAGATAACATATAAATTTTTTTTTCTTTCTTTTTAAAATTTGTTTCAATGATTCATATCAATTATTATGATATAATAGTAAAAGGTACAATAAGTTGAAAAAAAAAGATCTTGAAATGTTTAAGACGAAACAGTATTTTTTGTGTCAACGAGATACCTGCG
>NTPY01000298.1:147317-164301 GCA_002922825.1 Brachionus calyciflorus
CTTGGTTTAATGCACTCATCTAGAGTACATCATTTTGTAGTTAAATTACAAGAACGAGGTTGTGATTTTTTAAAGATTGATTGTCGTGATACAAAAAATCAGTGGCGTATCACTCATTGGACTAGAGAAGCTCAAGTCTAAATTTAATTCACGTTTTAAGATGAAGTGTCTATTTAAAAATTACTTTACGATATTTCTGGTAAATTAATTTTGTTTAAGTTTTCCGTAAACTTTAGTGATCTAAAAATTTTTAATTTAAAATAAAATTCATGAAAAAAAAAACAGAAAAAATTTTTTATTACAATAATATTAACAATTGAAAATAACTAAACTTTAATAAAGATTTAAACTTTGATGAAGCTAAGAAAAAATTGTTTTTTTTTAATTTTTTTATTTTATTTTTTTTCCACAATTTTACATACTTCCTACAAACTTTTAAAGTAAAAAAGAATTTAGCTAAAAAAAAATTTATCAACTTTAAAAAATTTATACAACCCTGATAAATTAGCTTTTTGTTTATTTTTCTTCAGAAAAAAAAAGCGACAAATAAATGTTCAAAATAAAAAAAATTTAAAGCAAACTAAAATATTTTCAAAAATTAGCCATCTGATTTGATGGAATGTTATCATCCCAATTCTCATTATGTTGGATCTCTCTATTGTTTACTCCGTAGTATTTTTCCATATAAAATACTTTTTCAATTGTATCTTTACTCAACTCCATTATGTCTATATTGTTTATCCACAAAACATCGTAGATATGATACAAACTTTCACTGCTATAAAATTGTTTAAAATGTCTTATCTCAGCCATTTGAGAAATTGTCTTATCAATATCTTGTAATTATAAAAGAATGATAAAATTTATATAAAGTTGTTATTTACTTTTAATAAATCTTTTTCTTTCTGTGTGATTGAAAAAGCATCTTAAGCAAAGTTGTTTACCATTGTTATCTTTACAAATCTTAGATTTGCATAACCAAAAACTATTTGAACATTTTGGACAATTGTGATTCATTTTTAGAAATATTATTCAAAAACTTTATTATTTTTATTTAATAATGAATTATTATTTAAAATTAAACAATTTTTATCACATTTTATAAACAACTTTTTTTTTACAAAATTCCGTTTTAAAACAGTTGATAATTCAGATATTAAAACGTTAAAGTATGTTTATAATTGAGAAGTTAACCAACCAAAATAAAAACTTAAAATTTTCATATGATGCGTTTAAGTGAGTGAAAAGTAAACATTTAAGATTGATAAGCATGATAAATTTCAAGAACATATGGATTTTAAAACGCATCAGATCTTGATTTTATTCAAGTGGATTTAAATTGAATGAGAACAATTATTTCGATAGATTTCAAGTGTAATTTAATAATTTTTAAATAAGAGATAAATTTCAAGTGGGTATAATTTTGATTTTAATTACTGAGAGAAAATAAAGTTGAAAATAAATTTTTTTTTTTAATTTCTGTCATTTAGAAAGATAATATCATGTGGAATCATTTTAAATTATGTCCTTGACCTTGGATTTTATTGGACGATTTAAAATGAGGGTCCTCGGTGGTTAGGAGGGGGGTCATCGAATGGTGACACGATTACTTTGTCCGAAAAAATCAATTTTTTTCGTTAATTTATTTATGTCCAATAGGTTTACATGGGAATTCGGAAAAGGGGTGGGGAAAAAGGAAAATCAGCCAGTAATAGAGGCTGAAAAAAATTGCCAAGGATTACTAATCACCGGTGTCTGTGAATTTATGTTTAATGGTAAAGCTTGAAGTGGTGGACGTCCTTGAATTTCTATACTCGAAGTACTTGAAGTTAAACTCGATTGACGATAGTGAGTAGACGATGAGTGAGGTGTAGCTATGGATGATTCTAAATTTGTGTTTAAACTTGAGATTTGAGCTGAATTAATTATTTGATTTGATGAACTTGATTGACTAATCTGTTGTTGAATACTTTCTGATCCTTGAGATGTGACTGAAGGTGAACTAAAATTTGTATTTGAATTCGATGTTTGTGCGGAATTGATTCCTTCATTTGATAAACTCATTTGACTCAGCTCAACTGATGGAGTTGAAGTGTATACAGGTGTTGAAGATGCTACACTAGGTAAGGCAGTTCTTTGGTCAACATTTGGGCTAGATTCTCCCTCATTCACACAGTCTTGGTCATCTTCGAAGCCGTCGATGTCATCTTCTTCATTTAGTTCGTCAATATAATCATTCATAATGCAGTTTGTTTTGAGCATAAAATTCAAATTACTGTGCAAATTGAATTGTGATGTAATACCACATGACTCAAAACTTGATGGTATATAATCAGAATCCATGCTACGCCATATATCAGAAAGCCATTCGATACATTTGGCATATCCTGGTGAACGAGCATTCCCGTTTTTTGTAAAGGTTTTGTCCTCGAATAGAAACCAATTGTTCCATTTTTTATGGTATGCGCGTTTTAATTGTGTAAACCAACAAACGTCTGCTGGTTGCAACAAGTTAGTCAAACGTGGTGGTATGAAAACTTGATTTATTCCATTATCTTCGCAAAAACCTTGAACTATTTCAGTCTTATGACACGAATCCAAAACAAAATGAATCACATCAAGATTTTTTACCAATTTGTAAGGGAGAATTACTTTTGACATGTATTCACAAATCATTTCTTTATCGAATGTTGATCCAGACTTAAACACAACAATTACATTGTCGGGAGGTGTAAAATTTGGAAGATCATTCTTCCTAGGTACAATAACAAAAATTGGGAACTTGGAGCCATCAGCTGCCGGAGTAAATCCAGCAGAGATTCGAGCTCGCTCAGCACCTGTGGTATTGGCTTTCACTCTTCTAGCCCCTTTTGTAGAATACGTGTAATTAGACGGGAAGTCTAAATATACTGACGATTCGTCCATGTTGATAACTTTATTAGATGAATACGTTGGTAGGTTGACAATGTTCTGACAAGTTGAAAAAAATTGTTTTACCACTGTTGGTGTATTTTTGGGTAATTCACGACCACTTGTCGTAATACGTCGCAAGACTAAATTTTTTCGTTTGCAAAAATTCACTAACCACCCATTACTCGCTTTGAATTGAACATTTGACTCGTCAACATTCGAATAAATTCTACTATACAACTCAATCGCTTTTTGTCTTATACTAAATCCACTAATACATGCCCCATTGCTTCTTTTTTCTTTAATCCAATCAATCAATTGACTCTCCATCAACGGATAACTAGCAAGATCTTTTTGGGATTTACAACGAAACACAGATCGCTTCAATTTCATATTTTTGATACGTGTTTGAGATCTTATCCAACTGCTTACAATTCGACGATCAATATCAAAATGGTTAGAACATTTATTAATACTGTGGCCAGCTTGATAGTAGCTAAAAACTTTTACTTTAAAATCAAGATTGAATCTGGTACGAGTTTTTGGTCCACTCGACTGGATTTCAATTTGGTCATCTTCACTATTATGTTGAGAGCTATTGGTTTTTATTATTTTAATTTTCTAAATAAAATTTTTCAAAAAGCTCATTTAGAAAACTGAGGGAATAGCTGAAGAATTTTTCGATAGATAGAATTTAGAAAAAATTGAAGAAATGAACTGCTGTGTTTCATTCAAATTTATAAAGAAAAGCTTAAGCTTAATTCGAACCAAAAAAAAGACGAAAGTGTAATATGAAAAAAAAATTTTGATATTAAAAAACGCATGATTTTGGTATTAGACTCGAAGTAGACAGCGGCGTCTATCACTAGAAAATATTAAAAAAATAATTTTTTAATATTAAAAAACTTTTTTTTTTTTCATTTTTTAATGTTGCACTTGTGTTCAAAATATCAAAAAATATATTTAAATATTAATTTGCTTTTAGAAAACAATGTTGCACTAAAGAAAGTCTTTCAGCTAATAACGCATCACTTTTCTTTGGGATTCAATTAATAACGCCCGCTTTTAACCGAACTTCCAATTCGAGGTCAATGCGCTTTTAAATATTTATTTTAACATGGTCGAGGTCTATGTAGGTGAATGCTCCCGAATTGGCTAATCGGGTTTTAATGCACGCCTTCTTAAACACCGAAATACGGTAGTTGTTTGAGTGTTTTAGGCGGTTTCATTTCCATTATAACCTTAATTTTTTCTGGATCCATCTTAATGACACTTGCATCAAGTATGTGACCCAAAATTTTAACTGTAAATTGCATCCAAACGCATATTTCTGGATGAATTTTCAATTTGTTTTTTCTTAAAATATCAAACACAATTTGAAGGTGCTCAAGGTGTTCTTCTTTAGATTTTGAAAAAATAATAATATCGTCTATATAGACTTGCACAAAGTCTAAATAGCCAAGGATATTATTCATGAAGGCGCTAAAGAAAGCCGGAGCGTTTGTTAAAGCAAATGGTACTCTCTTAAATTCAAATATGCCAAATGGCACTGTAAAACCTGTCTTATGTCTTGACATCTCATCTACTGGTATTTGAAAGTATCCTTTTCTTAAATCTAAATGGGTAAATATCTTTCCTTTAGAAAGCTTGTCCAAAATATCGTCAATTCTTTGAAGTGGATGATAAAATGGTTTAGTAATATGATTTACTTCTGTAATCAACTATGAACCTATAACCTGATTTTTGTTTCAGTAAAAATGCCGGACTTGCCCAAGTACCAGCCTTAGCAGGGGCAATAATTCCTGCATTTAACATTTTATTTACCTCTTTTTTCATCTCCTCTATTAAAACTAAAGGTTGTGACATTATAGGTGTTTCTGAGCTTGTATTAATTTCAAATTTCACACCGTCACAACAACCTAAATCGTTAATACTTAAAGAAAAAACATCTTTATTTTTCAAAATTAGGTCATCTAACACCTTATTTCCTGTAGATGGTAACTTAGAGTCTAGATCTAATTCGATTAAGTCGTCTATTACGATATCATCTTCAACATTATATATAGAAGCATCTAAATTTTCATCTAGATCATCTTCCTTTGAGGAATCTAAATTTATTTTTCTTCCAGGAATAGTTAAAATTCTCCTTACCGGATAGCTTTGGTTTGTTCAAACCAATCTAAGCCTAAGAGAATTTCAACATGTGAAATATTTGTTATAACAAAACTTATGTTAGCTATAACTTCACCTATTTCAATTTTAATTGGCTCAGTCTTACCTAAAACATTATGAGTATTACCATCAGCCGCATTTATTTTTTGGCTTGAATGATTTATCATAATTTTTAAACGCTCTGCTAGTTCTAAACTCATTAGAGAGATTGTAGCACCAGTGTCGAAAACTGCTTCAATTTTCAATTTATTAATAAACGTAAATAGTCTAAACAAATCATTTGTTTTTCCTAAATCGTGAATATTTAAAACATTTTTTTGTTTGAAGTTTTTATCACCAAAAGCATTATTTTTATTTTTATAAAAGGACGAGATGACTTTGAACGAGGTTTTGATTTTAAATTTAATGAATTTTTGTTTCTAAAACATTTTTCAGATTCGTGACCTTTTTTATTACAAACCTTACAATATGGTTTTTTAGGTAATTGAGAATAGTTTTTGAAATTTTTAAAATTTCTTTTTATAGTATAACTATTTTTATAATTTCCTTCCGGATTTCTTAATCTTACATAGTCAGAAGTTAAGTCATTTAAACCGTTCATAAAATATGTTATTTGATCAAATTCGCTGATATTGTTAATCTGATTTAAAATCATTCGAAAATCGTTAGGGGCTGTGAAGTTCATGTCAATTCGCTCATTTCAATTCGCTTTTTTTCTTTAACTTTTTTTCCAAACATTAAAAATTAGTTCTGCAAAATGTTACAATACGTAGCAAATTTGCTACATAAATTTTCTTACTTTGCTAAATCTCTGCAAAATTTGTGCAAATACATATACTGAGTTTTTAATAATTTTTTTCTGCATTTTGGCTGCACACATTTTGCAGATTAATAATGGGAATGTAGCAAATTTGCTACATCTTGTAACATTTTGCAGAACTATCTTTTAATGTTTCGAAAAATGTTGTTTCAAGTTCCTTAATTTTTCTCTCATGAAAAGTTCATGATCCTTTCGCTTATATCTTTCTTTTATCATAATTTTAAATTCTTCCCAAGAGATTGTATCTCTATCCCTATTCCTTACGAATGATTGGTATTCATCGAGAGATGCATCCCTTAAATATGAACTAGCAAAAATTATTTTTTGTTTGTCCTGAGTTACGTTGTTTCGTTCTAAAACAAGTTCAACTATGTACAGCCAATCCTCAATCCTTTCGCTCTCTTTACCAAAGAAAGGACTTACATTGTTATTTGTTCTAGGAAATGGGTTTTGCGGATAAGGAAAATAGCCTCTATTTTCCGAATTTATATAAAATTCTTTATCAGCACCTTTTTTTCCCCTCTTATCACTCTCAGTTCCAAAAACAATATTACTTTATTTCATTGAACTTTTAAGTTCGCTTTTAAATTCGCTTTTAAATTTCGTTTCGGAATCTTCTATCAGAGGTTCTTCTGAGAATGCAAGACCTAAAGTTTTCTTTATTGTTGAACAATTTGGAGTATTGATAGGTTTAGAGTAAGTAAATTCTAGGTTTGGATCAATTGTAGTTTTACTTTTTTTATTTAATTCGTTCATTCTTTCAGAAAACCTTAGTTTCTGACCTAGATCATTTTTAGTGATCATAAGCTCAGTTGTATTTTTTCTTAATTCATCTCTTTCTATCCTTAAAGTTAACTTATCTTTTTCCAAGTCATCTACTCTATTTTTTAACTCTGTGATTTCGAACTCTAAATCGGCAATTTTGATATTATCAGTGTCATTAACCTTATTTAAATAAGAAATCTCGTCTTCAAGAGACTTAATTTTAGTTTCGTAACTAGTTACTTTAATTACAAATTCTTCATTTTCAATTTTCAAACCGTCCTAAGAAAATTTTATTTTATTTAACTTAATTTCATTTTCATCTTGGATTTTCTTTAAATCACTTTTAATTTTTTCTAAATCATCAATTTTATTTTCTTGTTGGAGGAATTTCCTACCTAACTCTTCTATTCTTATATCCTTTTCAAGGATTAAAAGGTCTCAGGTTGAATTATCAATCTGATCTTTTGATTCAGATTTTGACTTTTCGTCGTTTAGTTCCCTAGTAATTTTTTCAAGTTTTTCCTGAGTAATTAGTAACTCTTCATTTTTCTCGTTTAAAACATCTTTTGATTTATTATATTTTTGTTTTAATACCTCCTTGTCAGAATCTACTTTAATATTTAATTCATTGATGCTTTTTACCTGATTTTTTGATTTTTCTAATGCGCTTTCGCATGCTACTAGGTCCTCATTTTTCTTATTTAATTTAAGAACATCTTTTTTTCTTTCATCCTCTAGATGTATAGCATATGCTTCTAATCTCTTAGCTAAGTTTTTTATTGTTTCTATGCCTTCCTTATCAAAATTTTCTGGAAGTCGTTTAATCATTCAAGTACTAGAGTCCCTACCTGACATATTTATTAAAATACAGTAAAATGGTCAACGAAAACTATTAGAAAAATTATTTTAATAATTTTCTAACTAGGATCCTAATTTTTTCTTTTCTCTAAATTTTTCTTTTTATTTTCTTAATTATTTATATCGCTGCTACCAAATCTGTTATCTCAATTTATGAGTTGAGAAAACTTAATAAAAATAATTCTTTATTTCTTAAATATTTTTATTTTATAAAATTAAAACTAACACAAAAACAGTTAAGGCCTAACGTAAAGTTTAAAGTTATTTAGTTTTGGAAATATTCGAATAAGACGAATTTAAAAATAGAAAACACACATATTTATACTGAAAATAAAGACATTAAAAATGTCAATCAAACCAACTGAAAATCAGTAAAATAAAAATAAAATTAATATTAATCAGTTGATTTAATTTGATAATAGAAAATACAATAAAAGATTAGTAAGTCTGAAATAAATCAGTGGTCAGTTATTAAAGATAACACGTAGTATAAATATTTAATATGATTAAAAATTAAATTAAAAATAAGATAAATAAGATTATAAAAACGTCAAACGCACTATCAATTATTTTTATCTTTTAGGACTGGAGATATAATAACATATTTTGTCTATACGGCTATGTTAAGTTTCATATCAATTTTTTTAGTTTATCAAAATATCAATTTTTTTTCTTTCTGGTTGTAAAATTTTGGAAAAAAAAGGTGTAAACTTAAAGCTAATAAAAGTTTACACAAGTTTACGCTTTTTAATTTTAGTAAAATTTTTTTTAAGGCTGCTAATGATCCCATTAAGAAGGTATACAGTGACAAAATGAGTGTGTTTTGTTACGATAATTTTGAAAAAATTAAATTTAAAGTATAAATTAAATCAAATATGTTTTTGTATCCCAGAGAATAAAATAAATATGAATATGTTTAATTTGCATAAATATATTTTTATTCTATAAAATTATGCTTATGGTTTTTTATTCTAAGACTAAAATGAAATAAAGTGCTGCTTGTTAAATGTCACAACATAAATAAAACAAAAGTGCTTTGGAACGCTAACCTAAAATATAATTTTTTTTTCTCGTAATTATTATTTCTTATAAAAATTGAAACCTTAAATTTTCGAAAAAATCTTTCGAATTTTTTAATTAATATAATTCGATATTAAATAGGAATTATAAAATTTTAAGTCATGCAGTATTAATTTGGGGATATATATGCGGATTTTTTCTCACGCTAAATGAAAAACGAAGTTAAGTATCGCTTGGTTCCGGGGTTCCAAGCCAAGTCGTAGTCTAAGAGTCGAGTTCGCAGTCATTAAATTTCATTGGATGAGTGACTCTGTCTATCGACCAAACCTCTCCCATTTTTCATTCAATAAAATTTATATTTAAAAAAAGAATTTTTGTTTTTTAGATTGTAAAACGAATCACAATTTATAATAGAAAAATCAAATTATGAATTTTTAAAAGCTGCTGATATAATTATGGACCTTCAACGAACAAAATGATCTTGTCCGACAGCTCATACTTAATCTCAAGCAATAGAAACACCTAATTCAACTACCTCTATTCAAAATGCAAATTCCTTAGATCTTAACTATCAAATTGAAAAAAAAAATTATAAATTAAGACAAGGTTTAGACTCGATAAAACAATCGTTTACAACGCAATTAGTCGAGAATAAAATCGTTAAAACAAATCCAAATAAACTCAAATATCGAAATTTTTTAGTATTGATTAATTACTCATAGATTTAAAGCAATTAAAACAATTGAATATTGTTTTAAATGATTTTTTAATAAGAAAAATAGTGAAACTAATGATAAGAATTTTGAGATCCACAGAGTTATCAAGTGTATTTAGAACAATTCGGAATACAAAGTATAAAACGAGACCTGAATTTAGATAAATATTCAAAAGAAAAACAAGATCAATTGATAAGTTATTATGAGTTTTCAAAAATCGACCATATTATATTATAATCCAAGTAAATTTTTTTTAAAAATTTTCATTTGGTAAAGAACAACAATATAGAGTAAAAATTGTCATTTTACCGTTTTTTGGCTAATGATGCTGTAAACTTAAAACCATAATTTAAATTCGCATTATTTAAACCTGCTAAAAAATAAGCTTGAATATTTAAATGAGAATAGATAGAATAATTTCAATGTGAATAAAAATCAATAAAAAATTTTAAATGATTAGAAAATAAGAAAATATCCAGTTTCAAATTTTCTTACTTTGAAAAAAATTAATATTTGTTTTTTTTAGTTTCAAAAAGATTTTTTTAAAAAGCAAGATAAACAGGTAAGCTTCAATTATTCAAAAAAAATGATTATTTTATGAATTTTAAGACAATTTTCAGTTGAGAAAAAACCAAAAATACAATTAAATTTAATCATTTAAAGACCAAATTTAAAGTAAATTTTTTTATTGCTAAATCTGGATATTTTTTTATTAAATTAAAAAAAGGCATTCTAAGCAAAATAAAATTAGAAAACCTTTGTAAGTTTCTATTTTAAAATTTTGCAGAAAATAATTTATTTCCTTTTATTTGATAATTGAATTCGAAAATCGAAAATTTAATGGCCTAATAAAAAATAAACATTTAAAAAAAAGAAAATAAAGGTAATTATTTCTATTCTTGTAAAAATATTATTTCAAATATCCTTCTCTTCAAAATGTGAAAATTGATATATTAACAGTAAGAGTAAAACTCGAGAATACATGGTAATTTTCAACAGATATCTCGATTATCATGTTTGATTTACTTGATTTCATAATCATTAAGATTATATATCCCTTTCAAGGATTTTCGAGGAATTTAAAGCTGAAAAAACCTTAAGCATTCTCTGAATAAAACTCTCAATAGCTTTCATATCAATTTTTCACTTTTTGAAGAGAAGTGTATTTGAAGTAATATTTGTACATGTATAAAAATTATTACCTTTATTTCCTTTAATTATAAATGTTTATTTTTTAATTGGGAGATTAAATTTAGGTCCGATTTTTGAATTCAAATAACTAATAAATAATTAAAAGGCCTTAAATAATTTAAAATTTTTCATAGTTTGCAATATAAGATTTTGATAAATTAGCTGTATAATAAAAGTATTTGTCTCTTTGAGATTTATAAACACTCGATCCATTTTCTGTTATAACAACAGGTTTATTTACTAAGAAGAATCTCTTAACGAATGCTGGTACAGTTTCGTCAGACATCAGCTCCTTAAAGTTTATTAAAAAATTATAACTTAAATGACAAAGAATTAAATGAAAAAATTACTGATTTTTTTTCTAAAGTCTTTCCACTTAAACTTATTTTCTCCTTTTTTAAATCTTCATACAATAAAGACAATCTTTTTAGCTCATTTTCAGACAGTTCTAACGTTTTTTTAAGACTTTCAATTCTTTTATTTTTGAATAAATTTTCTTCCTCGTACAATTTTAAGGATTTCTGTAGTTCTTCTATATATTCCAAATATTTTCCTTTATTAATTAATTTTGTGGATTCATTATTTGTTTTTTCATTTTTTTTAATGTTTTCACAAACGGTGTCAATCGTATCATTAAATTTATCAATTATTTTTCTAATCTCCTATTTTTCATTTGAAATATCTACTTGTTGCAAATTTTTAGCCGATGATTTTGTGAAATTCGAGCGGATTTCATTAATTTTTTTAAGATAATTAGGACATCTTGTTATTCTTTTTATTAAATTCAAATTTAAAAAAAATAAAATATCATGAAAAAAAATTAAAAAATTACACTCTATGTGACTCAAATCCGGGTAACGTATTTCCACTTCCATCGCAACCAACGAACTTACATCCTAGTTTCATTTTTTTCATTTTCATTTTTTTCATCCCTCGAGCCATACAACTTTCTGTATTTATCTTCAATCGACTCGAATGACGAGCTAACTACGTTCATATTTGTAATTTTAATAAATATTTCAGCTAAAATTGTATTTATGTTCATTTTGAATTCTTCGAATCGATTAATAATTGAAGGAATATCAGTGATTTTATTTAACTCAGATTGATCTTTTAAGTCTTTTAATATAGATTCAGCTTTTAACAAATCATTTCTTGATTTATCTAATTTCTCTGAAAAATCTCGTGCAGTTTCACGTTCTTTTTCTAATTTCTCTATTAAAACATCGATTTCATGAGATTTTTTTTCTAGAATTTTATCTACTTTGATCTTTTCCAACTCAATATCTTGAAGTGCAGAAAACTTTAGAGTTAAAACGATCAAATCGGATTCTTTATCGAGATTGGCTTTTTCAAGCACAGTATTTTTTTCTTTATATTCAATATAATTTTTTTCTAGGTCCAAGAAATTATCAAAAAGAGATGAAAAATCTTTTTTTAAAAAAGAAATCTCTTCATTTTTTTCATCCATAGAATTCTGAAAAATTTCTTCCAAACGATTATTCCCGTTTCTAAAATACTCAGATTTTGACTCAAGCTCTTTTATTTTATTCTCAGAGTCTAAATTTGAGGCTTCAAAAATTTTAAGAGTATCCTCAAGTGGATTTTTCAAATTTGAAATCTCAGCTTCTTTCTCATGTATCTTAGAATTTAAATACTCCTTATCTTTTTCATGTCTTTTTATCATATTTTCCAAATCATATTTTAGAGTTTTTTTTTTGTTTGTTTCCTCATTTTGTTTACTTAGAAGCTGTGCATTTTTTAAAACTTCCGCCTCCAACTCATTCTCAATGGAATTTATTTTTAATTCACACTGCTCTTTATTATTTTTTAGGATTATTTCATAATTGTTTTTTTTTTCATAAAACAATAACTCCTTTTCTTCAAGTTTTGTTGACCATTCATTTTGAAGATTCTCGATATCCATATTTAAATGGCCTATTTTTGCCTGGCAAAAATTTAATTCGCTTAACAAATTTCTATTTAGGTATTCTATTTCCTCGGCTTTTGTTTTTTTTAAATTTTTATTTCACTTTCTCTTTCTCTCGATATGTTTTCCAATTCTAAAATTTTTTCATTAATTTTTTTTTGATAATCCATATTTTAAATTCGTTCGGTTTTCCATTTCTCGTTTACATCATTAAACTTAGACAAATATTCCTCAGAAAATTGTAAATTTTGCATATATAAATCATTAGATTTTAGTTCAAAATTTTTCAATTGACAATTTAAATCAATCTCTCGCGATTTTAATAAGTTTATCTCGCTATCATATTGAAAAGCTAATCTTTCTATATAGTTTTGATTATCAACTCTTTCCTGTCTTATTCTTTCCTTTAAAATTAACTAAATTAATATTTTTGGTTAAAGAAAAAAAACGAGTTAAATATTACAACTATAGTAAAAACATGTAAAGGGGAAGCTTATATTAAAACTAAGAACATTCGTAAAAAGATTTTAAAGTAGACTTAAGTATTTTTAGCATAATTATGAATTTTAAGTAAAATATTTTATTCAATTAAAAAACTTTTTACTTGAAATTTCGCAGTATCAGGTCTCAGAATTTTGGGTCGATTAAAAATCAAATTAAGTAATTTTACAATTATTCCTGTGAAAAAAATGCAACTTATTTAATTTTAAGTCTCAAAAAGATGGTTTAAAATTGAATGTAGAGAGTTTACAAAAATTGACTATTATACAAATTCAAGAAATATTATACAAATTTTTTTAATCAATTGATAAAAAAAATCAGTATAAGTAAAATTTATAATCATTTTTCAATTTTCATTTTTGTTCAAAAAATTTAAAAACACAATTATTTGCTTTAGCAAAAATTAATCAATTGATGGGATAAGCTTTCCAACAAATGTTCTAAGAAAGTACTAGTAAAGCATAAATTCTGAGTTATCCGAGCACGAGTTAAGTGAGAAATACTGGATATCAATTTAAATTTTGAAAAATTGCAATTAGTCATAATATGAGAAAGAAATTGCTACTTTAAACTAACAGAGTTTTCACTGAGTCTTGATCAAATTATAATGATAACCAAAATATGGAAAAAAAAATTACATTTAATTTTCCTTGCTCAATTTTTGAAGATTCGACTTGATTTTTTAAATTTTCTATAATTGTTTTTAATTCAGAATAATCCGATTCAGCTGATGACTCTTTTTCTATGACTTTCAACATCAAGTCATCTTTTTCTTTTTTCATTCTTTGAAGTTGTACTTCATAGCTCTTTAAAATAATTTAAGAGATTAAAAAAATTTTAAAAAAATTCAAAAAATATACTAGATAAGATGAATTTATAGCCACACTTTGTTCAAATTTTAGATCATCAGATTTCATTAAAGATGTATTCCTTTAAGAAAATATATAATTTATTACTAATTTAATTAAAAAATAAATTATTACATTGATTCATCGAGATATTTCATATGATTATCATATTCATATTCTTTGCTTTTATTTCCTTTAAGCTTTTTATGCGAATATTTCTTATTTGACCTGAGGTCCTGGAGGATAAAATGCTTTGAATTGTAAATCAAAGATTTATGATTCGGAATTCGATAATTTAACAATTCTGATAAATTTGAAATTTTCCTCGAGTTTAATTTATTTAAAAATAATAAAGGGTTTGAGATGTTAACCTTTATTCTATAGATTTGATTTAAGCTAAAAAATTATTAATTTAAAAAATTTATGATTTAAAAATTGACTGATAATTTTTTTATACCTTAAATCATTTTCAGAGCTTTTCAATGATCGAAAGTGATTTTTTTTCAAAACTGTTTCACCGAAGATTTCTTTATTTTTTAAGTTTTCTTTATCACAAAATTGAAAAGATATTTGTTTGGGTAAATTTTGAAAAAATGAGGTAAATATGTCAAATAAATGACTCTGTATTTTTCCAAGTTCATTTGATCTAACAAGTTTAATTGTAAGATTTTGATTAGACGAAGGAAACTGGATAGAGTTGACTGGAACAAAACTGAAGTTCCCATTCAAAATAAAATTCATATTACGGTTATTGGGCGCTTTAAAATTATTTTGGGAAGAAAACTGAATAATTTCCCTTTTTGGAGTTTTGGTCTCATTGAAATCCATCATTTCGGACATCATAATATTTTGGTTGACTTCTAATAATGAGTCCAAACAATTGTTTTTTGCAAAAATAAGCTCGAAAATGTTATCACATGATTTTATTTTTTTTGGCATTTTTTTAGTTCTATTTTTTTTTAAATTGAACCAATAAGTGTCAAACCTTTAAAAAAAAGTTATTTACAAAAAAACGATATTTCTAAAAAAAATATCTTACGATTTAGATTTTTTTAATCTTATGTCCTTTTGAATATGAGGCAAGCACTCAAACTTCTGAATCAGATTTCGAAGATTCGATTCAATTTCTTTTAGTTTTACCTTTATCTCATTCAAAGATTCTTTCATGTTGTTATTTTTTAGAGAAAAAAAAATATTTTAAATCTAAATTTTAATTAATTTTTTAGCTTCTAAAATCAGTATTTTGAAAATTTGTTTTGAAATTTTTTTAGTTTTAGTGAGAATTTCTTTTGATTTCTGTGATCTCTTTAATTGAAAAATTTATTGAATTATAATCAACTTGATTGCTCAAAGTCGAAGTGCTTTTTTTAACCAGAGTATAGATAAATTAAATGTTCTTTTCAATTTTGAATAGTCCTCTAAATCATAAACCGTAGTGACGAAAGAATCACTTTTTTTTATTTGTGTCTTTCAACCTCGACTAAAATAAAAGCAAATCGAAAAGCTAAGTCAGAGGAGCCTCATTTGACTCGAAATTAATAAGTACGACTAAAGCAAATGATTAGGAGCACTATAAATATCAACAATATTTAAATAACAATTGTTATAGGAGCCTTAACGAATGTTTGTTTTAATATCTAATTTAATTTATTCTGAAATGAATAATTAAAAACTGAAATTAATTTCAAGTAAGAAAATTAAAAAGTTTTTTTTATTTTTTAAAGAGATTGTCATGTCTGTAAAAACATTTAGGTCCACAAAAGACCGTATCTCATTAAATAAAAAACAAAAAAAAAATTTTATACATGTAAATTAAAAGGATCACGAAATAAATTTAACTTATTTACATAGATTCAAAATAACAATTGGCAAGTTTTTTTAATTTGATTTTTTTGATGCTTAATGAATTAATTTCATCTTAAATGAATCTTCAATTCGTCCTTAATCTTTATTTTAAAAAATAAAAATAAAGTTTCTAAATTTTATCTTTTCAAAATTTAGGACTTTATTTAGCATACTTTTTGTATTAAATAATAAATTTTTAGTTTATTATCTTTTTTAGAAGACAAGTTTTCATTATGTAAGCATGTATTCTTTAGAGATGTTAGCATTCTGTCTTCTAAAAAAGAAAATAAAATAAAAAATAGAATTCCAATATTATTTTTCAAATATCGATTAAGGACTAATTGAATCTTGATTTAAGAAATAATTTATTCAGAACACCATTTCCATTCCTTTTTTGAATGAAATCAAGCATCAAAAATACCTAATTAAAAAAAAAATTTTCAATTTTTATTATTCTTTTTGAAACTTTTAAAATAAAACAAATAACTTATTCTCTCTTATTAGATAAGCGTTTTGACAAATTAAAAATGATTGATTTATCTCTTATGGTTGAAAAAACTGTGAACTATCTAAAAGAAAATAACCAAAAAGAACTTGATATAAGTGAAAGCCCTAGAGATCGTAATGGTTGTTGGGGTAAAATATGTATTGCATGACTTGAATTTTTCGACTTTAAAGAATCCCAATACATAAAAATATCTTGGGAGAAAAATAGTAAAAAGTTCAAGGATCTTGTTTTTGAAAAACTAACTGAAGAAGAATCAATTATTTTTCCATCTATTTATCGCTTAGAATTTGACATTGATACTGTTTTAGAATTTAAGAAGAACCTTGTGACCTCATCCAGACCTTAAATAAAAAAATCTTTTATAGCAAAAAAAATATCTGAGCATTTAAGAAAGTTTAATGTTAAATTTTGGTTTGTTAACAAGAGTAACTGGTTTACAACATCATCATCAAAAAATTTTAAAAAATGGAAAGGTTCCTTTGAATGTTTGTCTAAAAAGTGTTCTTTAAGTGCAAGGTTCGCTCTTTCATCAAATTTTTGTGAACCAATCTTGATGAACCTAGATTGGAAAACATTTGACTATCATGACAAGTATATAAAAAGAAAAAATATTTGCACTCATAATTGATTATTTTTAAATAAAAAGGGAATTAAATCCAAAAGAAAAAATAGTTGGAGATAATAGAAAAGAATTAGCTGTTAAGCTTATTGCTGAAGGTACTGACAATTTTAAAATTAATGATATATCTAGTGGAGAAAGTAAAATTTTATATTGGTTAAAAATAATATTCTCTTGTATGCAACTTTGGGAGGCTATATTTTGCCAAATTTTTAACTGTTATTTTTATGTGTTAGAGTAGGAAGAAGACAATAAGAATAAAACTAGCGAAATAAATGGTA
>NTPY01000298.1:174199-238683 GCA_002922825.1 Brachionus calyciflorus
AAAATATGTTTCTCTTCGTTGTAATTTGTTATTTATACTAAACTAGATTTGTGAGTCATTACAGAGGAATTCAAATCATTCAAATCATTGATCTATGTTGTTTGAGCCTCTCGAATTCTCCAATCATCAATTGATTATTTCTTTTCATCGTTTCAAAGTCGTCAAGCTCCTAAAAAATTATTAATTCTTGTTAAAAGAAATAAATGACAAAAATAATACCTTTATTTTAACCGGACAACTACTAATAACTTGATGTATTTTATATCCTTCATTTTTTTTCCCCTCACTTTTAGATATCTTGTCTAACCGACATTTTTTTTTGATGAAAGGGTGGTAATTTCGTTTTGTAGGTCAATATTTTTCGATACTAAATTTGAAATCTCAATTCTCGAATCATCAAGAGTCTTTTGAAGGAATCCAATTTTATTTTCATGTACTAAATTTCTAATCAAAAATTATCATTTGAAGAAAAAAAAATTAATTTATTTCGAAAATTACTTTGAGTCTTGAGTTTAAATTTGCTTATATAAATTATCTTCTAATAATTCGTCTCGTTTCATCAAATCTTGAATCTCTTTACATTTGGTTTCATAATAGTTCTTAAATAAAATTTATAAATAGTAAGTAAAAAATTTTTAGAATACGAATTTTTTGTTTTTTACAAGAAGCATCCGCTTTTTTTCAGTGAGCAATCAAATAGCATATTATACAGAAAAAAAAATTACCCTTAACTTGAAGAAATCAGTTCTAAGAATTTTATTCTAGTATTTTTGTCCAAAATCTCATTTTCGTGTTGAAATTTAATATCTGCTACTATCGGTTTTTGATCATCCAGTTTTTGTTTCATTAAATTGATTTCAGATTTAAAATAGAAAGAATCACTTTTTCTAATCGGAAATATTTCTTCTTCAACATCAAATAAATCATGGTGAGAATTATGGCTTCTATCTAGCAAAGGTGTTGAAGATCTTAAATTTGATTGAACCAATTTCTGAATATTGTTCTATATGTAAAATTTTATTATTAAACCTAATTTGAAATATTAATCTAAAATTTTTTACTTCAATTGGGACAATATTCTCTTCCTTTTCTGTTGCTATCTTATCAACCAGATTATTTTTTGAATTTTTAACAACATCAATAACTAATTTCGAAGCTGATTCTTATTTCTCGAAAGACTTGTGCTGGAATTTTTAAATTAAATTAATTTAAAGATAAATTCGTAAACTTTAATTTTAAAAAGTATACTAAAATGCTCTGATTTTTCGAAGAACTCTTTGATTCATTGAGAACTTTCAATTCATAATTAAAATCTTCACAAATATCTTTATCCATTTCAACTTCATTCGTGATTAAAGCCGATTTTCTTTCAGGAGTTTTTAGATAATGAATCATAATTTTTCTATTATCCTCATTAACCAAATTTTTTTGATCTTCATGTTTTTGCTTTAAAGAATAAAGGCGTGTTTTTAAAACAGTGCCATTTTCTATTTTATTTTCGCTTTCATCTTTTGAATCAGATGATCGCCTTTTGGGTAAAGTGTTCAATGTATCCATTGAATAATTTTTAATTCAATTCTAAAGATTCAGATAGTAAATGTTAAGTTTACTTAATTTAAAATCCCATTGTCTCATATAAAAGAAAAATTCAAAAAAGAAATTAGCCGAAAACATATATTTCGAACAACATATATTTTAATAAATTTTTATTGCTTAATAGTATATAAATGCAGAAAGTTGGTAGGAACATTTCGTCATTCGGAGGCATTAACCAGGCTTTTAAAGCAAAAACAAAATGAACAAAAATTAGCATCGAAAATAAAATTAGTCCAAGAGGTTCCAACACGTTGGAATTCTACCTTTGATATGTTGGAATCCATATTAATCAATAAAGGACCTTTGATTTCAATTTCTTTTGAAAATCTCAACATTAAACAAAATATACCGTCAGACAATGAATTTAGATTTATTGAAGAATTATGCACATTACTACAGCCATTTAAAGATTTGACCGAATATTTAAGCGGTTCAAATTATGTGACTTGTTCAATTGTGCATCCAGCTATATATAGCTTAATAAATATAAAAATAAATAACATGAATTTTTGCCATTATGGAATGGTGGACCTAAAAAAAGGAATGAAAAATATTCTTCAAAGAAGATTTTATTATGTTTTGAATGATGATAAAAATGATTTCTTTTGCGCGGCGACTTATTTGGATTTTAACTATAAAAAATTTTCTTATCTACAAGACAGTGATAAATCTCTATTTTATATTTCTAAAGCTAAGATTTTCATTAAATCAGTAATAAAAGAAAACATTAAGCAATCCGAACAAGTCCAGAGCTCGGAATCTCAAAATTTACAAAGTTCAGATAGCCAAGTTGAACGAGAGAACTCTCAAAATATCCCTGCAAATCAATACACACGAAAAGCGTCTAGGTCTCACAGTAATTTTCTAAACACCCTCCAAGATCCTTCTGAAAAAAACCAAGTTGATATTGACCCATTGATGTCTAAATTAGATAATGAATTTAATAATTATGAAAATAAAGGATTTATTTTTGAAGAAAAAGTTGAAAACATGCGATTTAAAGCATTAGAATTTTTTAGTAATTTCCGAAACGAATTAAAGCTATTATCAAAAGTAGCAAGAATTTTATATTCAGTTCCAGCAACTTCAGTGCCGTCGGAGAGTTTGTTCAGCTCGGCCGGTTCTGTGCAAACTGAACTAAGGAATCGTTTAGACCCAAGTGTAATGGAGATGATTAGTTTTATTAAAGGAAATGGATATGAGTGAATTTTTTAAATAATTTTTTTTGAGTATTTATTTATTAATTTTAAATTTTGTAATTTTTAAATTAAAGAATCGAGATCGAATTCAAAATTTTAGGATTTTTTTTTAAAAAATGAAAAATTTCGAAATTTTATTTTTCAATTAACAACCCTACTTATTTCATAAGGTTTTCTTAAAAGTTCATACATTTTCTAGTGTATTTTTTTAAACAAAATTCTTTATCATAATTTAGAAAGATGTTCTAGGATTTTGAATTAATCGGGGAATACAATCTAGTCAAGTGTCTGAGTTTGAGTCAGCTTAAAGTCATAAAAAATTAACCAAATCTATAAATTAACCGTTTAACAACTTATTCATTTTTTAATAAAGCTTATCGTTTCCAATCTATTATACAAATACGTGTTTTACGTTGTATCACGATATCAAATCGGAATTTACATTTAATCGTCGGCTCGTATTCCTTAAGATAATTGCTTCTTAAGAATGTTAAAAAAGGTGTGAATGAAAAAATCACACCGGAAGAATATTAAAAATTATAATTTTCTTATTTTCCTATCATTCGTCAAAAAAATTATCAAATAAAAAGGCGTTGTGAAATTCAGTTCAATTAGTACAATACTAAAACAAAATTGTTAAAAAATAATATTAGAATAAACATATCGAGCGACTAAAGCTAATAAAAGATGCAACATAGTATGTTGCACAAAATAGTTATGCAACAAAACTCAATACCCTGTATAGGCTATCAATTATTGATTTAGAAAATTAATCAAAAAATTTGTCAAGTTAATTATGCAAAAATAAAAATTTTATTTCCAATAGTCTTAATTTCGATTCCCCGTCCAACATTTTTTTAAATGCGAATAATCCGTGAATTAAATGAGTGGTATTCGGATAAAAAAAAATTTCTATTTGAAAGTTAACTTTAGGCTGGGTATAGTTTCGACGTTTGAAACTTGACTTGTAATTTTTAACTTGATTGAAAAAAGTTATTTTTTTTTTAAAATTATACACAAAAAATCTCAGAGTGGTACTTATAAATTTTATTTTAAATGTTATCTGATGAAAAATTTAAATGGAACTAAATCTAACTGAGTTTCAACGAATTTTATAAATTTTTGATCAATTAAATTCTTGGATACTTGAGAATAAAAATTTAAAAAAAAATGTCATGTTATCAGGTCATAATAGTTAATAGCCCTCAAAGATAATTAATTTTAATTTTAATGACAAAAAATTTTGTTTTAATAAAAATTTTATATTTAAATAAGCTTAGAAAAAAGGTGCCTATTTACACTTTTAATTACAATATAAACTAGATAAATTGATAAATTTAGTCTGTAATTTTCACGCTAGATTATACTTAATTTAAAAAAAAATATTTATTCTTTCATCAAGCTCTTTATAAAAGGTAAGTTTTCATTAAAAGAAGGTTAATTGTTAAATAATAATTTTGACTTATTATAGAAAGTCGAACGAGTTATGAAATTTTCACAATTAAAGTATGACAAGGTTGAAAGAAATAAACAAATAAGAGAAAAGAAGAAATCTGCCAAAGCTAAATCAAAAATCCATCACTCACTGAAAGTGACTAATTCCGAACAGATAATTTCTAAATTTTTTTTAGGATTATCAAATTTATATCTTTTCGTGAGAACTTAGTACCATTATGGTGTTGCAGGTCAGTATTTGACCATTCTCACGTTTTTTATGAATTTTTTGCCAAACCTTTAAAAATTTAGAAATATTTGACCAGAAAAAGGCACTTTCTGAGTAACGGATTTTGATTTGTTTTGGTCTTTTTTCTTCTATTCTTTTTTGAATTATTCCTTCCTTTTTCCTTATCACTTTCGAAAAAATCAATCATCCCCGTAAAAATTTTAACATTCAAACCTCCTATTAATGAGACCTTTTATATAGAGAAAGATTACAAGAGCAAATGATAAAAAAGAACTTTTTTCAAATAACTAGTTAAATCGGTAAAAGAATAATATTAAAAATTAATAAAAAAAAATAAAATAAAATAAAAAAAAACAAAAACTTTTTATGAAAAGAAGTTTACGCAAAATTTTGCGCGTTTTGTTACATATTCAGGTTTAAAGTTTTCAGTTAAATAATAAAGGCCGTTATTCGAACCTTTATAGATATATCTTCCATTCGCTGACCCTTCACTTTTATAAGTACCGACGATCGGATCTGTTGAATCATTTGATATGTTATTCGTTTTGATTTCCTTAAAAAAATTCGATTTTTTTATAAAATAAAAAAAATAAACGTAATGAGGTATACAGGATAAGCATTGAGCAATTTATTTTTGAACCAAAAGACTAAGTAAAATTATTGAAATGGACTTGACGCAAATTTAAATTTAAAAAAAAATTAATAAAGCAAAAATTGCCAAATTGGATCCAAAAGTTAGGAATTATTTCCATTTCCATAAGCGTAAAAAATATTTTTTTCAAAATAAAAAATGGTTATGTCACTTTTTAAGAAAAGTTTTGCAAGTGTTACAAGATTAGTTTCGAATTAAGGTGGAAAATCAATTATTCCGTAAACCAAAAGAAGAGCAATTAAACTCGTTTTCAGGAAAATGAAAGATATAAAAAATAAACGCGTTTCTATTCACAATATTTGATTTACAGATTTAAATGTTACGGAAAAAAAGATTTTACTTAAATACTAAACTGATTTTTTGAACTCTGTGTTTCGATTGTAAAAATCAACAGCTTTAGATCAAATGACACTTAAAAATTAAAATTTTTACTTATATTAAAACTTAAATAAAAAAATCTCAAACTCTTTATGAGGGTAATTTTTCTTTATATCCTCAAGATCATTGAATTCAATAAAAAATTCTGAGTATCGGGTATGAAGCAGAATTTAGAAATGGAAAAAATAAATAAACTATTTCTTAGGTGATAATTTATAGATTAAGGAGCTATTTGATAAAGACAATCTGTATAAACCGAAAATTTGTCAATATTTTCTAAAAGATGCTGAGTAAAAACAAGATAAAAAAATATTCCTAATAAGTCTCACACAAGGCACTAACGGTAATGATAGTTCTGATAAAATGATCGAAAATGAAAATAATTAACTAAAACTAAATAGAAACTCGAAAAAAAAATTTCCAAGCAGCGAACCCATAAAAAATGTGACCAGTATTCTAAATAAATAAAAAGTAAACCAATTATTTTTTTGTTTCCAAACAAATTTTATTTTTTAAATCCGTTTAGAATTGAGGGAAAACTAACAAATAGCTTATAAGGTTCAAAAATAAACTAAATAAATGAGAATAATTTATTTCATAAAAAAAATTTAGTCATTTAACTGTATAAAAGATTGAATGGTTGAAAAAACCTATTTGGTCATTAAAGGTATAAAAAAATCGAGACTTCTAGTGTTAAATCAAAATGTTGTATTGGAGAGTTAGGTTGGCTCTTATTTAAAATAAGAAGTAAATAAATAATATAATTTACTAGTTACTCGAATGAGAACAGTTCAGTTAGTTCTCTTTTATTTTCGATAACCGAATTTCTTTCAATTTAATCTCGTAGCCATAATTTTTTTAAACTAAGAAATAACAATTGTTAGACTAACGAGTTATTATGGTTAATTTTTGTCAAAGCCTCCTTGAGCAAAATTTTTTTAGGTCTAAGTGCCGATATTTAAAGTGTGATTTTATATCAGATTTAAACGGATGATGGTTTATGTCTGACAATCTCTGAGCAAAAGTAAATGCTTTTTCTAAATTCAAAATAACTTTTTGAAGGTGTATTTTTAAAAAATTAACCACAAAAGTTTGAACAAAAAAAAAACAGGAATTCGGAACAGTTACGTAAAAAAACATTTAAGAATGTTTGTGAAAAATAACTAATTTTAATCATCGTTGAATATTAAAATTAAAAAAAATCTATAAAACTTACAGTATATAAAAAATGGATTGTGATAATTAGGATCAAGTTAAGGTTCTTCAAAATCTTTTTTATTTGGCGGGGTAAAGAGAATTAAATTTTAGAGAACGTAAGAATCATTTAATTTTCAAGATTTATAAATTACGGTCTTTAAACGTTATAATGAAACTTTATTTTTGAATTTAATATAATTATATTTACTTTTTATATATTTATTTTAAACGTAAAAATAAAAACATATGAGAAATGTAAAGTTAATTCTACATTGATTCCTAACTTTTGGATCCAATTTGGCAATTTTTGCTTTATTAATTTTTTTTTAAATTTAAATTTGCGTCAAGTCCATTTCAATAATTTTACTTAGTCTTTTGGTTCAAAAATAAATTGCTCAATGCTTATCCTGTATACCTCATTACGTTTATTTTTTTTATTTTATAAAAAAATCGAATTTTTTTAAGGAAATCAAAACGAATAACATATCAAATGATTCAACAGATCCGATCGTCGGTACTTATAAAAGTGAAGGGTCAGCGAATGGAAGATATATCTATAAAGGTTCGAATAACGGCCTTTATTATTTAACTGAAAACTTTAAACCTGAATATGTAACAAAACGCGCAAAATTTTGCGTAAACTTCTTTTCATAAAAAGTTTTTGTTTTTTTTTATTTTATTTTATTTTTTTTTATTAATTTTTAATATTATTCTTTTACCGATTTAACTAGTTATTTGAAAAAAGTTCTTTTTTATCATTTGCTCTTGTAATCTTTCTCTATATAAAAGGTCTCATTAATAGGAGGTTTGAATGTTAAAATTTTTACGGGGATGATTGATTTTTTCGAAAGTGATAAGGAAAAAGGAAGGAATAATTCAAAAAAGAATAGAAGAAAAAAGACCAAAACAAATCAAAATCCGTTACTCAGAAAGTGCCTTTTTCTGGTCAAATATTTCTAAATTTTTAAAGGTTTGGCAAAAAATTCATAAAAAACGTGAGAATGGTCAAATACTGACCTGCAACACCATAATGGTACTAAGTTCTCACGAAAAGATATAAATTTGATAATCCTAAAAAAAATTTAGAAATTATCTGTTCGGAATTAGTCACTTTCAGTGAGTGATGGATTTTTGATTTAGCTTTGGCAGATTTCTTCTTTTCTCTTATTTGTTTATTTCTTTCAACCTTGTCATACTTTAATTGTGAAAATTTCATAACTCGTTCGACTTTCTATTATAAGTCAAAATTATTATTTAACAATTAACCTTCTTTTAATGAAAACTTACCTTTTATAAAGAGCTTGATGAAAGAATAAATATTTTTTTTTAAATTAAGTATAATCTAGCGTGAAAATTACAGACTAAATTTATCAATTTATCTAGTTTATATTGTAATTAAAAGTGTAAATAGGCACCTTTTTTCTAAGCTTATTTAAATATAAAATTTTTATTAAAACAAAATTTTTTGTCATTAAAATTAAAATTAATTATCTTTGAGGGCTATTAACTATTATGACCTGATAACATGACATTTTTTTTTAAATTTTTATTCTCAAGTATCCAAGAATTTAATTGATCAAAAATTTATAAAATTCGTTGAAACTCAGTTAGATTTAGTTCCATTTAAATTTTTCATCAGATAACATTTAAAATAAAATTTATAAGTACCACTCTGAGATTTTTTGTGTATAATTTTAAAAAAAAAATAACTTTTTTCAATCAAGTTAAAAATTACAAGTCAAGTTTCAAACGTCGAAACTATACCCAGCCTAAAGTTAACTTTCAAATAGAAATTTTTTTTTATCCGAATACCACTCATTTAATTCACGGATTATTCGCATTTAAAAAAATGTTGGACGGGGAATCGAAATTAAGACTATTGGAAATAAAATTTTTATTTTTGCATAATTAACTTGACAAATTTTTTGATTAATTTTCTAAATCAATAATTGATAGCCTATACAGGGTATTGAGTTTTGTTGCATAACTATTTTGTGCAACATACTATGTTGCATCTTTTATTAGCTTTAGTCGCTCGATATGTTTATTCTAATATTATTTTTTAACAATTTTGTTTTAGTATTGTACTAATTGAACTGAATTTCACAACGCCTTTTTATTTGATAATTTTTTTGACGAATGATAGGAAAATAAGAAAATTATAATTTTTAATATTCTTCCGGTGTGATTTTTTCATTCACACCTTTTTTAACATTCTTAAGAAGCAATTATCTTAAGGAATACGAGCCGACGATTAAATGTAAATTCCGATTTGATATCGTGATACAACGTAAAACACGTATTTGTATAATAGATTGGAAACGATAAGCTTTATTAAAAAATGAATAAGTTGTTAAACGGTTAATTTATAGATTTGGTTAATTTTTTATGACTTTAAGCTGACTCAAAATCCTAGAACATCTTTCTAAATTATGATAAAGAATTTTGTTAAAAAAAATACACTAGAAAATGTATGAACTTTTAAGAAAACCTTATGAAATAAGTAGGGTTGTTAATTGAAAAATAAAATTTCGATATTTTTCGAAATTTTGGTCTTCAAATAACTTTTTAATTTTTCAAAAAATGTATAAAATATTTCATTTAATTTTCATATGGATAAAATTTACTTTAAATTGAAATATTGTGAAATGAAAAAAAAATTAAGGGCCTAATTTTTTTTCTTTTTTAAAAAAAGTTATTTGATTCAAAAATTTCAAACTAAAAAAATTTTCTTAAAAAATTTTATTTTCGTTTCTTTAAATTTTGTTTCTTTCATGCCAAATTGCTTAAAAAACGATGATTATTTTGTCCAGAATTGGTCTATGATGCAGAATTGGTCTTCTAAAATATAGATTTTTTGTTCTTTAGTTTAGATACAACATTAATTCACAGTTCAAGGCTAAACACGAACAAAAATATTGTACTATAAAGTTTTTTTCTGGAAAACGAAAATTTTTTTTAGAAATTTTATTTTTTCTTTTCTAGATGTTTAAATTGAAATCAAAAATTTCAAGTGAAATTTAAATTTTGGTTAAAAATCTAAAAATTTTTCATAAGTTCTACCAATGAAACGAAACATATAAATTAAAAATTTATTTTGAAATGAAAAAATTAACTTGAATTTCGAATTTTTAAACTTCGAAATAACTCGTTTTACTCTTTTAACAACCCTAGAAATAAGATCGAAAAGAGCCTATAGAATTAAAATTGACTTGAAGTATATAAGATAAAATGCAAATAATTTTATTCAAATTTAAGAGAAGAAATACTTAGACAAGAGACCATGTGTTTGTTTCATGCCCATTTACTAAAAGGATGACGGGCCAAATAACAACAAAAAAAGACGATGTACTTTATGACTCTGTCGCGCTACTTCATATTTAAATTATTGCAAATTCAAATATTAGAAAACCGTATTTAAGAATAATTTGAATTATTTTAATTTTTTATTTAAAAAAAAACACTTTTTTAAATCGAGTCATTTTTCAATGAACTATGTTTTAGAAACTAACGTATTTACTCGAAATTAAGAATAATTCGATTATTTTAAGTCATTTTTTTAAAAAATCACTCAATTATAAAATTTTATTGTATATGCCGGGAAAATCTTATTTTCGAGTGAATACGGTACAAAGATTTGAATACTGTGTTATTGTGCACTGTAAATATTTTAGGTGGAAAATTTGCTACATAAATGTTTATTTTAAGTTAACCAGATAAATTTATAAAAAAAAATTTCAAAAATGAGAAAAAAAAATTTCATAAAAAGTTTTCTTCTCATTTATGAAAACTCGTTTGATCATTGAGTCACTTTTAAGAGAAAATATTATTTCATAAATGTGGTTAACTTATAATCCCACAGCTATCACCACTATGTAAACGTTTTCTTTTTGGCTTAGGATAATAAAAAGGCTTATAAATTAAAAAAGTTATTTTTCAAACAATAGAAAGTCTAACTACACAATACTAAAATAAATCATAGAAAACAAGGTCTTAAATAGCAAAGAAATAAAGAGAGAGAAGAAACTAAAATAAACAATGTTAGAGTATTTCAAATATTTTTAAAATGCAAATACAATTAAAATTGCAACTAACTAAATTTTAAAACTAACTTTTCAAAAATGTTTACAACCCCCTATACCCTATAACACCTATATCAAAATCATTTTCCACAACATCCAAAACAGCTCGGTATGCCCCATCTTGGTCTTATGCTGCTTCAGACCTCTTATCGACTCGAAGGTACGTTCACAAACATCACACTTAAAAGACCTAGCTGGATAGTCAGCTTCATCGCAGTTAAAACTTGCATTGAACTCCAATAGACACGAATCCACAACAGGTGCACTTGCCACTAAAAGCGAATAAAAATCAAGTTCAAAAATTACCTCATTTTCTAAACCAACCTCAGCTCTACGGGCTGTTTGAACACCATTATTACACTTCGAATTCATAAGCTTACTAAACTCTAAAACATCATCTCTAGACTTAAACGGTATCAACCGGTTATAATAAACAAAAAACTCTCTTTTGTGTTCTAAACACTTGACTTTGAAATTGACTTCATTAAAAGATTCTAAAATCTCAAATGGCCATATCGCCTTATCCATGAACGAGCTTGACTCACCAGGTTTGCGTCTTTTGTTTATTAATAGAACTAAATCACCAACACTAAAAACCAATAAATTTTTCACGAATTTATCATAGCATGCCTTTTGCCTTACTTGAGCTACATTTAAGTTATTCTTAACAACTGTAATATTCAGACACTATTACGTCTCTACTGACACTATCAGGAGTCCTCACCTCTATGTACTTGAACGAGAGTTCAAGTACATACATTTATATATAAATATTATATTATATTATTATTGTTAATCAATAAAGTATTTGAAGTCACAGCGATAGTTTTAGTGTCTAATACCCCTACCCCTAGAACCCTTAACCCAACTATTACATTGGTGATAGCGGTGTAAGCCAAAAGAAAAAAAGTAGAGAAAAAGAAAGAGAGGGAAAGTCTCAGTAAGCTAGAGAGTAGCGCGCACTCGATAGAAGAACGAGACTTTGCAATATTAAATTTTTTTCTTGTTGCTTATTTTTATTGTTATTAAAAATATATTGTTGTTGCAATTTAAAAAAAAAAAGAGAGAGGAAAGTTACAGTGTTTAACAGTTAGCTAAGTCAAAAAAAAAAGAGAATAAGAAAGAAAAATTAAGTCACGTGTTTATCAGCTAACTAAGCAAAAATAAAAATTTTAAAATTACGTTGCATTGTTTACCAGTTAGCTAAGTTATAAAAAAAATAGAGAGAGAGTTAAAAAAAAATAAAAAAAAGTCATATTGTTTATCAGCTAACTAAGCTAAAAAAGAGAATATTAAAGAGACGTCAGTAATTGAATTTTAGTGTTGTATTTTCAAAATTTTAAAGTTCAAACGCAAGAAGCGGAAGCCTAATAAATTACACGTGGTTAGAACAGAGTTAAGTTAAGCCATACAATGTTCAGTAATGGAAGATTACAATTTGACGGTGAGTCGAAAGATGTTGACAACCTCATCAATTTGTATATATATGAGTCCCTTATGTTCAATTGGGACAGAGCAGCCCAAGTGAGAGCGATTGAATGTTGTTTAGTTGAGAAAGCCTTACAAATATTTAACAATCTGTCACAAAATCAAAAGACAGATATTGATGAAATCATCAAAGCTTTGAAAGCAGATTGTAAGAAGTGACCAGACTTTTACTTAAATTTGTTTTATGCAAAAACATTGAAGCCAGATGAGTCAATCGCTACATTTTGTCATGAAATAGAAAGACTGCTATCGAAAGGTATGCCAGGTTTAGAAGAATCATCTAAATCAAGTTTGTTAAGAGCACGCTTAATCGCAAAATTTCCTGAGAACGTAAAGAGTTTTATGGAGTTACTCAGCGACAAATCATGGAAAGAGTTGGTTACAATTTTTGACAATTCGTCGATTACAAATCGATTTCTACGAAAGTTGATGATGAAGCGATTTTGGTGAACAAGTTAGATGCAGTTAGTTTCAAAAGTCAATCACAAAAATTTAATGGTAGTTGTTTCTATTGTAAGAGGCCAGGTCACAGGATCTCAGAGTGTAGAAAAAAACAAAATGATGAAAAAAACAAACCGAGAAGTGGACAATCAAGTAATGATAGGTTCAAAAAATCGAACACATTTCAGAGTGAAAGAAGAGTCCACTGTGAAGATAGAATTAAACATAATGGTAAAGAAAGTTACAGAAGTGATAGGAAAGATGGTTTTAAAAAGAGTCAATCATTCATGATAGATGCCGAATGGGATGAACCAGAAGAAGAACAAGTTAATTCATTGGAAGTGGCATGCAACGGTTTGAAAGTAAATACACTTTAAAGAGTAAGTATAAACATAGAATTAGGTGGTTTTAATACGAAAGTGAACATGCTTATCGATAGTGGGTCGTCAGGCTCATTCATCAATCCAGCAAAATTACCTCTTTAAATGCGTAACTATTTAGAAATCTTGAAAAGAAACCCAGAACAAATAGCGAATTCAAGTTTTTCCATAACAGGTGTTAACATTAAGTCAGCGTAAATTACAAAACAGTGTGAGTGTGTAATAGGTAACGTTAATATCAACACAAACAGTTGGTACAATAACCATCGTTTCATTTTCGCCGATGAGGCAGAAGACGGTATCTTAGGCATTGCTTTCCTAATAAAATTCGATGCAGTTTTAGACTACAAGCATAGAAGAGTCACAATTAAGCAAGATGAGAATGATGTTCATCTCAATTATATAAATGAAAACGAAAGCAAGAACGAACCGAAAGGTAACAAAGTCTTAGCGGAAGTCAAACGAATTGTTAAACCAAAAACCGAGTTGATTGGAAGAGAAATGATGTTCGAACCAAGAAATAAAGAAGAATGGTCAAAAAATGGTTTGGTTTTTGGAAAATGTTTAAACAAAGTCGACGAAAACGGAGAAGTGTTCGTGATCGGTATCAACGCGTCAGAAAAAGAAGTAGAGCTCGAAAGTGGTTCTGAAGTTGGATCTTTGGAAGATGTTGAAATTATGTACACAAAAGTCAATTAAGAAGACAAACTAAGTAAGAAAATTGATTTATCTAAACTAAAAATTAGCGAAAAGTTAACAATAGAACAGCGTAACAAACTGGTAAAGCTAATTTTAAAACACGAGAAAGCGTTCAAATGGACCGAAGATGATATAGGTCTAACAGATCTAACATAACACGAAATAAAAACAGGCGATACCAAACCAATCAAGCAGAGAGCATATCAATTACCACAAGCTGCACAAGTGGAAGTCAGCAAACAGATCAAAAACATGCTTAGCAAAAACGTGATTAGAGAGAGCAAAAGCCCGTGGGCTAGTCCTATAATTTTGGTGAGGAAGAAAGCGGATGAAAGTGGAAAACGTGAATTTAGATTTTGTATAGACTTTCGAAAACTAAATGAAGCAACAATTAAAAGATAATTATCCGAGGATTGATGACACAGTCGATGCACTAGGTGGTGCTTGGTTTTTCACATGTTTGGATATGGATAGTGGTTACTGGCAGATACAGTTGAGCGAAGAAAGCAAGGAAAAGACAGCTTTCTGCGCAAATAATAAACTTTTCGAATTCAACGTCATGCCGTTCGGGCTATGCAACGCTACACCTACTTTTCAACGGTTGATGGACGATTTATTGAAGAATTTGACTTGGGTGGCATGTCTAATATACCTAGACGATGTCATAGTGTTCGCGAAAGATTTTGAAACGCATATCGAAAGATTAGACCAAGTCCTCACTAGATGTTAAGAAGCAAATTTGAAATTGAAACCATCAAAATGTAAGTTTGCGATGGAAGAAGTAAGCTACCTTGGATTTAAAATTACGAAAGACGGTCTTAAGGCAGATCCATCTAAACCCGAAGCTATTGTCAATTTACCATCCCCACAAAATAAAGGTGATGAACTTAGATTTTTAGGTATGATAGGTTACTACAGAAGATTTATATCGAATTTTGGGAAAATTGCGAAATGTTTATTTGAAGTTACAAAAGCTAAGAGCAAGTTTGAGTGGACAACTGAGAGAGAAGAAGCCTTCGTTAGTCTTAAAAAGCATTTGATCGAAGCACCGATTTTGATTTTTCCAGACTTCAACAATCCGTTCGAACTTTTCTGTGATGCATCAGCAACACATGTTGGAGCAGTGTTAGTACAACGTATAAATGGAGTAGCACATCCAGTAGCATTCGCAAGTAGACAATTGACCAAACAAGAAAGAAACTACTCAGCTAGTGAGCGCGAGCTATTAGCGGTTGTATGGGCAACTAGAACGTTTAATAGCTATATTTATGGTCGTCATATTAAAATCTACTCAGATCACAAGCCACTAAGTACATTAGTCAAAGCGAAAGAACCAAATGGCAGATTTTATCGTTTGATGCTTAAACTACAAGAGCTTGACTACGAAATACTGTACTACCAAGGCAAACTAAATTTCACGGCAGATCAACTTTCAACACCTCCAACGTAGACAAGTAATGTCGAAGTAAATATTAATTTGTAAGTTAAACCACTTCAATCAATTGCTAATAAGTACGTGTGGCCAGAAATGAGAGCTAATGTTTTCGATTACTGCAGCTCATGCGACAAGTGCCAGAAATTTAAAATTAAGAATACCTCAAATATGAAGCCTCTAATTACGATTAGAGTTGACAAGCCTTGGGACCTAGTAGGTATTGATTGTGCAGGTCCCTTAAAACGAACCAAGAGCAACAAAATTCATTTTGTTAAAGCCATAGACTATTTTTCAAAATATTGTATGGCTGAAGCTACGATTGACACAACGGGAGAAACAACAGTAAATTTTGCGAGAGACAGAATAGTTAATGTTTTCGGTACGCCACAAGCATTCATAACAGATCAAGGCAGAAATTTCGAGTCACAAAAGTTTAAATATTTTTGTGATCAAAACAAGATAAAGAAGCTTAGAACGACAGCGTACCACCCTAAATGTAATGGCCTTACAGAAAGGACCATTAGAACAATAAATCAAATGCTATGTATGTATGTAAACGACAGCGACGAAAATTGGGACGAGTGCTTACAGTCAGTTATTTTCGCGTATAACAATACAAGACACTCAACAACAAATGTAGCCCCAAACGTGATAGTATTTGGTAAATTGATGACAAGTTCAGTTGACAGGTTATGTGGAATTGATAGAACAAGTGTAAATCAAGACGAAAATTTTGTGGTGAAAATACAAGATAAAATGCGTAAGTCACAAGAGAATCAAAAGCGTCAGTACGATTCAAAAGTGAGGGACCAAATTAAGTTTGAGATAGGCGATTTAGTCATTTTAGTAAATACAAGGCAAAGACCAGGTCAAGAACGAAGTTTTGAACCAAAGTTTATTTGTCCGTATAAAATTTTGGAGCAAGTTACTGAAGTTAATTTCAAAATTCAAGACCTTTCCAATCGAAAACCGACCGTGGTTGTTCACTACAATAGAATGCGAAAGTACAACGAAAGAAAGCCAGAAGAAATGTCAAACAATCTGGTAGCATTAAACAAACCTTTAACAAATTTTAGCCCAATTGATGAAGAGGCGGATATAAATAATCAAATTTTGATGCAAGCATTGGTGAACAATCGATCTATTTCAGTGCTAAACATAAATAACGAAAATGTGATGAATGTTAATAGCACAATACAGCCAATTATAGTCGAAATAAATGTGAATAGCAAGTCAGACGAATTAAATCTTGATCCAAATCAGACTTTAAATTTAGTAAGTCGTAAGTCAGATATCTTAAGTGAAACTTTAGCCGATTTAATTGATGAATTGACAGAAGAAAAGCAGGTTAAAACATCAACTACAAGAAATATATATCAAATAGATACGATTAACGAAAGTAGACTGAATAAAAACCTAAGTGAGAGTCAACTGGAAGCAAGTTCGGACGAAAGTGAGAAGTCTGAAGAGGAACTAGTTGCTAATATTGTCACTGCAGATTAAGCTAAGCATGAAATGGATTTACCAACCCCCGATGAAGACTAGTGATGGGAGTTTTCCATTAGTTTTAGTTAACTAAAAATTAGTTAACTAAAAATAAGTCAACTAAAAACTAGTTAACTAAAAATAAGTTAACTAAAAACTAGTTAACTAAAATTAAGTCGACTAAATTAATTTAGTTTAAATTTCGAAAATAGACAAAATTTCAAAATTTAAGGGAAATAAAATTAATTAACATATTTTTCATTTCCAGGTTCAAAAAAAACTAAATTGCCATACCTAGAGTTTAAAATTTATAAAATTTTTTTAAATCTTTTTTTTGACAAAAAAATATCAAATATTTTTTTTACACTTAAATGTTAAAAAAAAAAAATATTTCCAATCCCAAAATATTAGAATAGGCTAATTATTTTAAAAATTGATAAAAAAATAGTTATAAAAACAAAATTTAATTTTTTCTAAAATTTTCAGAAAAAAAAAATTAGTTAACTAAAAGACCAATTAAAAATTAGTTAACTAAAAACTATTTTACTAATTGTTAGTCGACTAATTTTTAGTTAACTAGTTTTTAGTTAACTAATTTTTATTGGACTAATTTTTAGTAAACCAGTTTTTAGTTAACTAATTTTTATTCGACTAATTTTTAGTTAACTAGTTTTTAGTTATGTTGTAGTCCTCATCTATGACTTCAACTACTCTTCATAAATGTATTTAATTTAGCTGTGTTTATACTTTTTAGCTAAACAGTCTATAACTATTTAGATTTAAAGTATAAATTCACAGTGTTTATTTCATTTTAATTTAGAAATCTTGTTTATTATTTGAAGAGATCTAATTATTATTTGTTATATATATTAGTTAAGGCTAGAAGCGGCCATTATTAAATAATAATAAAGAATTATTATTTCTATTATTTCTACAGTCTAACCTCGATATAACGGACCTCGATTATCCGGAAATTTCGGAAATCCGACATAAAATCATTTTCCCTTAACAAAACAAAGCTTTCGTATATTAAAAAACCTCGCTTTAACGGAATTTTTTTGTCGAAAAAACTCAATAATACGACAGAAAATTTTCATTTTTGTTATAATTTCCTTATTATTTTATATGATTATTTAAACAGAAATTATTATTATCATTTAATTTTTACTAAATGAATTGTAAATTATATATTTTCAAATTTTGACCTTGCGTTTTGTAACCTTATTATCATTTATGTACATAATTTTTAAATATTTTGTATTAAGAAATAATTACAAATCAAAATTTGGATTATTTTTAGCTAATATATTTACAAAAGTAACCAATTATGATGTTTTTTATATCATTTAGAAAATTCAAACGCTTTTACATTAATAAAAATTTTAAATGATTTTAACTTATTTAAAGCTCTATTGTCAGACAATTTAAATTAGTATTTTTTAAAGGTAGCTATCTAAAAACTCATTATAATTTTTTTGTTTAACCGACAATTTTCAATTAATTTTTAATTCCGGATTATCAGTTGTCGGGAATTTTTGATAATCCGACCTCTTTTCCTTCTCCCAGAATGGTCGGATTATCGAGGTTAGACTGTATTTATTTATCCCTTCAGCATTTAACCCCATCGATTTAAAGACTAATAAAGCCGAATATTAGATCTTTAAAAGTGGCGTCCCTAGGTTTCTAAATTTATTTTATAAGTTAGAAAGTGAAACGAGTTATTTTATCACGTGTTTAAAATTTACTTAATACTTTATTAAGTTAAAACGTGGATAAATTTTTTTAGGATTATTAGTCAAGATAAATCCTATTTAATCAATTATTATTAATCGCATTTTCGAGAATTTTTTTTTTTTCAAAAATATTTTCAAAATGGTAAATGGTCCAATTGATAGAATCACGATGTTGGCAATGATGTTTTTCTCATCAATAGTCCCATCTAGCGTATTAGCGATTCTTGGACTTAATCAACAAACTTTTACAGAACGTGTTATCATAGTGATACATCGTTCAATAGACCAAACAATTCATTATGGCTATAACGTTGTTATAGGAATACCAATTGAAACTGCTTGTCTATTTGCTATATTAATAGTTCTGTTGTTAACCTTTAAATATTTTAAAGGGAGGCATTCCACGCCGAGCTCCAGTTCACACAACTTTAATGTTTACAATACCATGCAGCTTGATTCACCAAGGAACAGTGCGTCCTTGCAAAATTCAATTAGAAGTGGTGATGTAAACAACAAACCAATCAAGGTACCAGATATGTTCAGAGAAGGCATGGACCTTAACTCATGGTTGTTGCAATTAGAAATTTATTTGAAAAATTTTGATAGTTCCGAATGGATAGATATAGCAATTAGCCATATCGAAAGCAAAATTTTGAAAAAAGTAAAAAATCTTAACGAAATCTTTTTAACGATTTCGTTAAGATTTTTTACTTTTTTCAAAATTACGTGTTTCATATGAAGAATTTAAGACGACCTTCCTCGATGCATTCACAGTAAAACCAAAAGAGTTAGCATACAATTTCGAAATGTTAAGCGAATGTAGACAATCACCCAGAGAATCAATTATGAATTTTGGAGAGTCTGTATCTCGAATGGTTAGAAAAATATTTCCAAATGTCAGTGAAACGGATGACATTGACAAAGTTATGCAAGAAAGATTCACTGAAGGATTATTTAATCAACAGTTACGAGAGACCGTAAGATCAAAAATGTTGAAGATGAGAAACAAAAAAGAAAATTTTCGAATTCAGGATCTAATCGATTACGCTGAATACAAAAATGCGAGTTATGATTCAAGTCACAGTGATATAAAACAAACATCCTGTGAAAGTGACCAATATAGACAACCAAAAGTTAATAATCATAAACAAAATAATTTTGGCTCAAAATCATTTAATAAGCAACCAAATGGTGCTTACAATCAACCAAACCCTAGTGTAGCCAACTCAAGCTATAATCAACCACCAGTTTCCTCAACTCATCAACAACAAACACAACAAAACAAAGTAATGTCTTTTCAAAAAAATAGCAAGTTTGGAACAAACGAGCCTATTAAAGGACAAGCTTTGTTTAATAACACACTCGTCACTTATATGTGCGATAGCGGTGCCGATCTTTCGATTATTGACCAAAGAACATACCGACTTATTAAACGTCATGCCCCAGAAACTATGTTAGATGAACATATAGGAGCAAAATTAATCTCAGCTAGTGGTGAAATTCGTGTTTTAGGTGCACTTAGATTAAAACGTTGTTTAATCTCTCCAAAATTACAATTAAAGAACACTAAATTGATAGTTACAGATAATATTTCTGGATATCAGTGCTTACTTGGTCGAGACATTATTAGTCAAATCCAACCTCTTAGACACAAATTTGAGTCAATCCACAGTGTCATTAAAGAATTCTCTTCAGAAGTAATGAAGGTTTTCAAGGATGAAATGAACGAACTTAAGACGCCAAAAAACAAAATTAAAAAAGTCATCTACGACTAAAAATCACAATGATGTTTTAAACAATTTTAAAAAAATCACGGATTCAAAAATTATGAACGACAAAAATATTGAGGTTAAAGAATCTAAAAAAGTTTTGTTAAACCATGAGTCAACTAAAATTTTACCATGTGAAACAAAAATCGATAGTACGATTCAACCATATGAGCAAAATAAGCAAATCACTGTGGTAAAAGAAACAAAAGAAAAAAATCAAATTGAACTTACAAATTATTCGACAAATTCTCGAGTATTAGAATTCTCAGAGGCTAAAAATTTGTTAGAAACAGAGTTTAAAAAAGTCAGCGCTCGTTCAGTAGACGAGTTAAAGCCAGAGATAAATTATGACTGTGCTTTCAAAATAGAATTCAAAGACCCAAATCAACGACCAATCAAATGCAAAAGCCGACCACTGCCCTACAATTTAAAAGAAAAAGTACGGCTTGAGATAGATAAACTTCTCAAAGCTGGAATAATTCGAGAAAGCAAAAGTGAATGGTGCTCGCCAATTAGAGTAGTCGATAAACCTGATGGTTCAATTAGACTCACGGTGGACTACAAAGAGCTCAATAAGGTCATCAAGGATGACAATTATCCTATTCCATCAATTAGTGATATGTACAACAAAATAACTGAATCGGATACATTTACAAAAGCCGATTTAAAATCAGCATTTCATCAAGTGCCAGTAGAAGAAGAATCGATCCAATTCACAGCTTTTATCTGTGAATTTGGAGTATTTGAATTTGTTTCAATGCCAATGGGTATTAAAACAGCCCCAGCATGTTTTCAAAGGTTCATTGATAAAACGTTAAAAAAATATATTGACAATGGAACTTTAGGTGTTTTTTTCGACAATACAATTATACACTCAAATTCAAAAAAAATGGTCTTAAGTATCATGTTGACACAGTGATGGAGGTTTTAAAAACACTGGAAGAAAGATCCCTGAAAATATCATATGAAAAAAGTGTACCACTTTCAAATGAAGTTAAACTGCTTGGTCACATTATTTCGGATCATGAAATTAAAACAGACCCAGAACGATCACGGTGTGTTGAACAAAGACCAAAACCAGTTACAGTTAATGACCTACAATCTTGGTTAGGCGCCTCGAATCAGTATAGGAAGTTCATTCCAAATTATGCTGAATTAGCAAAACCACTGTACGATCTATTATGTCTAAAAGACGTACCAAAAATTTTAAGAAAGAAAAATGGTGCAGTCAATGGTAAAAAAGTTCCTCTCGAGTGGAGCTCTAAAGCCGAAGTAAGTTTTAAAAATTTAAAAGAAATTTTATGTAGCGATCTTGTTCTCGCTTTGCCCAACTTCGAACAACCATTTATTTTAAGCACAGATGCTAGTGAAGATGGCTATGGTGCAGTTTTAGAACAAATAATCGATGGTGAATTACGACCAATCGGATTTTTCTCAAAAAATTACACTGCTACCCAAAAGAAGTATAGTACTTCTGAAAAAGAAATGTTGGCTTTAGTAATGGGTATTGAGTATTTCTACCAATTCCTCTATGGTATCAAATTCACTGTGAAAACAGACCATCTACCTTTAACATGGTTATCAACTAAAAAAAATGTTCAAGCTCGTCTTGAAAGATGGTTTTTAAGGCTTAGTATGTACAATTTTATTATTGAATACAAGCCAGGTAAAGAAAATGTCGTTCCAGATTGGTAATCAAGACCACCAACTGATTTAATCGACGAAAATGACTATTTAGACAATGTTGTCGCAGCTATAACAATAGACGATGGTCCGTCAAATCAAGATGAATCTGATGAAAAAACAAGCGATTCAGACCAAGATGAAAACACAATTATTATAGCAAATAATCCAAGCTCTGTCAATTTAAACGAATTCCAAAGTTTAAATGACGAACAAATTAAAGACGAAGACATTCAGTGGATTAAGAATATAATTTCAACTCACGGTGAAAATAAACCGAAATCTACAATTTTTGAAAATATAACTCGTCGAATACTCTTCAAACAATACGATAACTTGATAATCGTCGAAGGTATTTTGTATAGAAACAGTGAAGACCGTAATGGTTATAAATTGACTCAATTTGTTTTGCCAAAACAAATCACAGTGGCAAAAATAAAACAAATTCATTCTTCTATTTACAATGGTCACTTAGGTAAATCAAAGACAACACACAAGATAACAGAGCGTTTTTATCGACCGTTTTTATAAGATGAAATAAAAAATTTCATTAAACACTGTGATGTTTGTCAAAAAACCAAAATCACTCAACCTAAACGACTCGGTGAATTAATGTACCTTACTCCAAAGGGTCCAAATGAATTGGTTACAACCGATCTAGCAGGTCCATTTAAGGTTACAAACCGAGGAAATCAAAGCATCCAAGTTATGGTCGATCATTTTACTAAATATGTTGTCTTTTTCGCTCTCAAAAACACAAAAGCTTCACCTGTTGCTACTAATGCAGTGAATTGCTGGTGTTGTAAATTTGGCATACCCGAATCAATTCTTTCGGACGGAGGGAAACAATACCAATCTAAATTATTGGAATTGGTTTATGATTTTTTGGATGTGAGAAAATTAAAAACAACTCCATTTCACCCTCAATGTGACGGTCAGAGCGAGAGAACAATTAGAACTTTAAAATCCATGATAAGTGCATATGTTGATGCCGACCAAACAGATTGGGATTTAAATTTAGAAAAATTAGCATTTGCCTATAATACGTCTGTTCACAGTGTTACCAAACAAACTCCATTCGAAATGATGTTTGGGCGAAGACCAAGACTTCCGATTGATTTAATTATTCCAAATTTAGAACATCTCAATCGCACTCCAATTTTACAGGAATATAAAATTATTAACGACTTAGGTGAAATCACAGTGTTGGAAGACGAATTTGAAAAAATTGAACAAAATGTCCCAATTGTAGCTAAAAATTACTTGGAAGATTTAAAAAGTAAATTAGAAACATGCTACGAAGCTGTTAGAACAAATCGAAATTGTCGAATGGACAAGGCCAAGCTTGACCACGACCGAAAAATTCGAAAACATGAGTACAAAATTGGTGATTATGTGCTTACTGACCACCCAAAATTAAAAAAAGGTCATTCACATGGGTTAGCACATAAGTATCACGGACCTTTTGTAATCGTTGGCATCAATGAAAATAAAGTCGATTATTTTATTCGTTTAGCGAATAGTACAAGATCAAAGATAGTACAAGTTCACAAGAATCGTCTAAAATTTTATTTTCACAGTGGCCCACAACTGGGAACAATCAAAGATGAGCGTGAGGATGACAATTTTCAAACAAGAAAGAGAAAATATAAAAAAGACCCTAATAATCCTCGATGGGGAGTTAATTCACGTAAAAACGATGAAGAAGATATAGAGATAAACTCAGATTCTCAATCAGAAAGTAGCACTCTAGCAAGTTCAGATAGTGACAATGAGAATGAAAAAATAAGTTCAAGTTCGAAGCAAATGGACAGTCAAATTCACAGTCATTCAAGTTCAATTGAGTCTAAAACAAAACAGGTTAAAAACATAAAGTGCTTTCAAAAAGAAAAAATAATTTAAAATAATCGGTTAATTTAAGAAGGTCCGAAAGATTAACTAAACCTCCGGAACGCTTAGTTTATAATTAAGCGTTCCGTTATTTATAATAAAGGTCATAAATATCATTGCTTGCATTGGCCATTTTGAAAAGATTTTTGAATGACTGTGACAAACTTGTTTTTTATTTATTTTAAATTTTATTTTTTATAAGTAAAATTTTAATTTTTTTTCAAAAATAATTTTTAAAAAAAATAATAATTTCAAAAATATTTTTCTTTGAAAAAAAATTTAAAATTTTACTTTATAAAAAATAAAATTTAAAATAAATAAAAAACAAGTTTGTCACAGTGATTCAAAAATCTTTTCAAAATGGCCAATGCAAGCAATGATATTTATGACCTTTACGTCAAAAATGTTCAAAAAGTCGAAGACATTAGAACAACTTCAGTTGAATTTGAAAAATTTATCAATAGAAGTATTATCAAGCACCAACTCGAAGAATTTTTAGGCCTGGTAAAACTAATTAAAATACCAGCGAAATCGAAATACCACACCGGTGAAACTTACCAACTTTTTACGACTCGAACGCACAAATAATCACATTGGAGCAGCAGAATTACTGGACAACTTGAAATTTCGCGGTCGTCCTATTTCAGTAAAAATTAACAATCTACCGTCAAACAAAAGTCAATGGTTAGCGGCTAATGATGAGTATAAAAACATCAACCTTCACAGTGAGAAAGTGAAATTAATTCGTCATTTAGCCGAACAGGCAAATAAGAACCATCCAAATCAAGAAATCTGCCAATTGAAAAATGAAATAGAAGTCAAAAATGAACAAATCGAATCACTTAATTTAAATCTCGAACTCGCTAATTCAAAAATTTTTCAATTAAATAACCGACTTTCAAAAATTCAATTGGAGTCGAATTCAAAAGATGAAGAGCGATTGAAATTAATTTAAAAACAGTCGGAAAGAATTGAATTTTTAGAAGCTCAATTCAAGATGCCAAAATTAAAGCTTGAATTAAGGCCCTATCCAACAGGCGCAAATATTCAAGATTTAGAGATTATGTTATTTCCAAAAGACAAACAAATTCAAAGCTTGGAAGAAGCCCTCAAGCGTGAAATTGGCTATAAAACAAAGCAAAAAAAAATTGATCACAGTGAATTTGATGATAACAATTTGATTTAAAATAAATATACAATCACAGTGCATTAAGCACCCAAGATTATTTTAAAATTTAAAAATTATTTTCTGTTGTTGTTTGTTTTTTTATTTAAGGGGGAGGAGAAAGGCTAAAGCTCTTTTAACCCAATTCTTTAAATATTGTTAACTTTTTCAAAATTTGTAATTTCTGCTTAATCTCTAAAATAAATTTAAAAATTAGGGGGGAGGTATGTTGTAGTCCTCATCTATGACTTCAACTACTCTTCATAAATGTATTTAATTTAGCTGTGTTTATACTTTTTAGCTAAACAGTCTATAACTATTTAGATTTAAAGTATAAATTCACAGTGTTTATTTCATTTTAATTTAGAAATCTTGTTTATTATTTGAAGAGATCTAATTATTATTTGTTATATATATTAGTTAAGGCTAGAAGCGGCCATTATTAAATAAAGAATTATTATTTCTATTATTTCTATTTATTTATCCCTTCAGCATTTAACCCTATCGATTTAAAGACTTATAAAGCCGAATATTAGATCTTTAAAAGTTAACTAATTTTTGGTCGACTAGACTAAATTAGTTTAGTTTTGACCCATCACTAATGAAGACGTTTTGCTAACATGTTATTTTAAAAATTGTTATTATTTTTGGTTTTTAAAACCTATATGTTTAGCCAATTTTATTAATTTTTTTTTTGATGTTATTATTTTTCAGGTTATTTATTTTCGAAAAAATTTTTTATTAGTTTATTTAAAAAAAAAGCGAAATAAATAGTTGCAACGGAAGTTTTTGGAAGTTAAATTTTATTTTTAAAAACTTATTTGTTAGATTAAAAGTAAGGTTAATCTAACTAGAAAACGAAAAAAAACTCTCTTGATTATTTATTTATTGTTCTATTTATTTATTTATTTATATTGATTTTTATTTTATTTATTTGTCATCTGTTATTTTGGTCGGCGAGGGAGGATATGACAGTATCTAAAGTGGGAGGGATGTAATAGTCAGACACTATTACGTCTCTACTGACACTATCAGTAGTCATCACCTCTATGTACTTGAACGAGAGTTCAAGTACATACATTTTTTTATAAATATTATATTATATTATTATTGTTAATCAATAAAGTATTTGAAGTCACAGCGATAGTTTTAGTGTATAATACCCCTACCCCTAGAACCCTTTACCCAACTATTACAGAAAGTGATTTTCTCAGAAAGTGATTTCTTCAACCTATTTACATAACAAAATCAGCCACTCTCACCGGTTTAAGCCTAAAAAGAACCTCATACGGCGAATATTTAATTGAACATTGTTTACTGCAATTATACGCTGAAACTGAGGCTTGTAGAAATTCGTCCCAGTTATTATGAGAAATATTAACATACATAGTAATAATTTTCTTAATCGCCTTAACCATACGCTCAACCTGGCCATTACTAGACGGATGGTAAAACGTTGAGTTTAGTTTCTTTATCGAGAACAAATGACTAAATTCTTGAAATAATTTAGATTTAAAATTAACTCCTTGATCACTCATAATAGAAAGCACCATTCCAAACTTGCAAATTATCTCATCAAAAACAAATCTCGCAGTTGTAACAGCTGTAAAATCCGGGACAGCTTTCGCAATACAAAATTTTGTAATATAACAAATTGCTATTAAAATATAAACATGACCATTTGAGGTAACCTTCAAGGGACCAATTACATCAATACCAAAAACAGACCATTGCTGAGTAACAGTAAAAGGTTTTAAAGGTGCTCTATTCCTATTATTTAAGTTTTATTTTGTTTGACACTTAAAACAAGACTTACAAAACTCTTTTATATCAGAACGAAAATTGAAAGAAAAATAACCTGCACTAATCATAGAATAATATGTAGAATAATTTCCACCTAAAATATTTACAGTGTGAAATTCAAAATTTTAGTGTATAAGTAATTGTGAAGAAAAACTCTTGGTAAATTGCAATTTGATGCGGAGAGGAAAATGATACGGGGAAATTGATACTGAGGAAAATGTTATTTTCTATTAAATTAAGCAATTAGATACAATTTTAAATTTAAGAAATAGATATTTGAAGTCTAATGATTTCTAAAAGGGATTACCACCTGTAATAGGTCTATTTGACCTATTTGCAATCCTTTTCCATGTAATTTGAGGTCTATTAGAGGTTTATTAGACATTGGTAATTAACTTTAATCATTGAACATTTATAAAACTTTCTGTGACCTGGCCGTTTCCTGTGACCTCTCCATTTCTGTGACCTGTCGAATGCCTATTTCCTTTTTTATCTTTCGCTTTAACCATTTTCAATATGGAAACGCGAAAGATAAAAAACTAACGGTCTTTGACTCACCCCCGTGTTTTTTTAACCGACGTCGACGGCCGTTATTTGGATTGCCCGCCGAGCCCGGTTCAACGACCCTGATATATCCTTTGATACAAAAAAATTATTAAAAGGAAACAGGCATTCGAAAGGTCACAGAAATGGGGAGGTCACAGGAAACGGCCAGGTCACAGGCTCTAAATCCGAACTTCAACGGATTTTTTTGAAAAATCCATCTTTCGCGTTTACCATTTCCAAGATGGATTTTTTAAAACAGTTTGCTTTCTGTGACCTGTTTAGTGTAAAAGCATTTCAAATAGGCCAAATAGGCATAAAATAGGGGGTTGTCCCCTAAAGAAACGAAAAAAAATCCTATAAGTCAAAAAAATCCGTTGAAGTTCGGATTTAGAGCCTGTCTTTGACGATACCTCAACAAGTGTGAACTCATCAGTACTAGAGACTTCTAAGAATATAATTATATCATGAGAGATCCGATCTCTGGAGAAATATACACTATACCTTGGACCTAATTGCAAAAAGACTTAGGAATTTTAATCCAAAGTGATTTGAAATGGCACTGACAGGTGTGCTCAGCTGCTTCTAAGAGCAACAGAATCCTTGGTCAAATCCTTAATGGAGTCCAAAATCGAACGCCTGAAATTATCAAGATGATGTACACTAGCTTGGTGAGACCACATTTAGAATATGCAAAAGTGTCATGGAGTCCATATCTTAAAAAAGACATTAAAATTATTGAGGATGTTCAAAGGAGAGCTACAAAATGCATAAACGAGTTTAATGACTTTAGTTATGAAGTGAGACTCAGATTACTAAATCTGAAAAATCTTTCTACCAGGAGAATCAGAGGAGACTTAATCCACATGTTCAAAGTGTCATTCATTCAAGTTAAATCGTGAAATTGTTAAAAATTGTGCTCCGAGATTCAATTATTTTACTAACAGAGTAGTCAACAGCTGGAATAAACTAGATGCCAACTCAATTAAAGCTCCATCGGTCAACAGCTTTAAGGCGAAAATCGACAACTTATTTAATTTAGACTATATTTTAAGTTTTTATTTATGATTTAGTGTTTATTGATTTAATTTTATTTTTATATTGTTGCACATAATCTTTTTGATTTACTACTACTACTACTACTACTACTACTACTATTTAATTTTTCTTTCTGTTATTTTAATCATTTTTTATAATCAAAAATAGAAATGTTCAAAAGAAAGCGACTCGATCTTGTATTTGAGAAAAAATGGTAACTAATAATATATTTGTTTATTGATAACAATCTTAAATAAAAATTTTTCTTGACAAAATCATAAAGCCCATTGAAATTACTAAGTACTTGTGAAACTACTTAACCATTTTAATAAGTATTCAAATTTTAACTATAGGTACAAGTATTTTAACTTTAAATTATTTAGTATTTAATTTTTGAATTTTTTTAAACTATTTAAGTAATTACTTAAGTTTTAGTACTTATTCCTATCCCTTGTAGGACAATGCATCTTTTGCTAACATATCTTTAAAAGCACTACACTGTTAGCATTAAATGTAAAATTTTAGCTAAAAATCAACATTTAAGTAAACGCGCTTGTCTTATTGATGAATCATCAAAAAAAGTTTACTCGAAATAAAACAAATTTTTATTTTAATGTAAAATTTTTTAACGCTTTAAAATTTTTTACTTTCGGATAAATTTTTTTTTATATTTAAATAAAATAATCAATTTTATTAAAATGTAAAGAAAAAAAAAGAAACAAATTTTTTATATAAATGTAAAAAATAATTTAGTAAAAAGGGGATTTATTTTAAGGATAGATTATTTTACTTTTAGATGTGAAAAAATATAGTCAAAAGTAAAGTAAATGCTTATTTAAGGCGAAACATTTTGAAAAAACAGATTCATTTCAAAATATTTGAAAAAAATATTGATTTATAAAAATTCAAAATTAATATAAACACTCATGCTTGATTTTTTTATTAAATTACTTAATTAAAACTTGAAAAGTTTCTGAAATGATATTTTTCCTAAAATTTGAACACACATTGTCCTTTCTTCTTAAAAGTATAGCCAATATATTACCAATTCTTACTAAACGATAAATTTTTAGATAGATCAGATAAAAATGCACTTTTATCAATAAAATATTTTTTTCAAAATGCACTGATATAGATAGTAAAAAATTTTTTAAATAAATGTAAAAAATATTTTTTTTAAATGTAAAATTAAATTTTACTTTTAAGTATTAAAGGATATTTGTTTTTTAATTTAAAGTAAAAAAAAAATTAGTAAATTCTAAACCAAATTTTTACTAAAATGTAAAATTCAGATTATACATTATAGTTGAATTTTTAAATTTTACATATATGTTGGCAACTCTAAAAATCCACTTAAATGTAAATTTTTCTTTACTTTTAATGCTAACAGTGTATAAACATACAAAAAATTATGAGCCAACAAAATTGAAGTTACAAAAAATAATTTTCATAATCTATTTTTTGTTTGAATTTTTTATGATAATTTTTCAAATCGATTAAAATAAAAAAATTTAGAATAATTAAGCATTCCAAAAATTATGAGAACATAATTTATAATAATAACTGAGCATATTTTATTAAATTTGAAATAACAAAATAATATCTAATAAAATTTTTATTCAGCCCAACGTTTCGGCAAATAAACTATCCTGTCATTATAAAAGAATAAATCTGATAATAATTTTGAAAATAAGAAAATAACTTAGAGTTATAGAAAAAATTGATCTTTGATGAGTAGTTAAAATACAAAAAAAAAATTTGAAAATTAAATTTTGAAATTTTACAATTTCAAACTATTTAAAACATTCTAAATCTTAAATAAACATTTTCTCAAACTTTATTCACATCATTTTGGATATCAGGATAATTCAAACACGTGAGATTCATTATGGATATTCAAAAACGTGATAATAAAACAAGCTAGCATCTTAAAATAAGACGACATCTGAGAAGTTATCTGACTTATTTCAAATAATGTGGGAAATATTTCATTTAATTTTGTGAGTTTCCTGTTAAATCTTAATAATGTCTATTTATGAAAAGCTTCATCTTTGAGAAGTATTTAATAAACATTAATACTATGTTTATTGTCTTTTTTAGAACCCATTTACATGTTTACGAAGTTAAAAAAAAAATTAGGACAATTTGAGTTTCAAAATCTTTAGTGTATGTTAAAACTAACTATTATAAGTTATAATACAGTGCTGATTGTTACTTTGTAACAACGCATATTTAACGTTATTCGATAACGTTACATAACGTTATATAACGTTTATTATATTATATAAATTATATATTAATTAAAATATTTATTAATCAATTTTTTTTTGAAAAATTCCGATAAAGCATTTAATTTTCTTTAAAAATTTTTAATAAAGTTTTGAAGCATGATTTTTATTTTTGGTATGATTCTTAAGCTTATGAAAATTAAAAAAACGTCTAAATATATTGTTAATTATTTTAAATTCAATTATAATATTTTTTGCTTTTATTAATCATTTGTCGAAATGTTAAAATTGACTGACTCTAATGATGACGAAACTCAAAAAATAGTTAAATCATATTTCACTTTGTTCATATCAAATATTCATTTATAAAAATTTTAAAAATATATAAATTATTGAAATGGATTTAAAAAAGTGATTTTGTTATTAAGTTTCAAATTTCTTTAGTTTCATTATTTGCAAGGTACAATTTTTTAATATATAAAATTATATCATTATACCTTAAGTAAAAATTTAAATGCTAAAAAATAATTGAATCAGCTTATTATAATTTTTTTTATAATTTTCAATAAGTATTTTTATTCTCTATTATAAAATCTTATTAAGAAACAAAAAAACGTGTTATTTAAATATTTGTCAAATTATTTCATTATGCTAGAAATTTAAAATCTTAATCGATTTTTTCTCTTTATTTCATTTTTAGTTCTTAACTCTAAATGTCCCGAATAAGTTCTTTTTAATATGGATTGTTTTTCTCTAGTTTCAGCTGAAAATCCTATAATTATCCATATTAAATAGAGCATAATCTGTTTCTATAAGATTAAAATTTTTGTTCAAATTAACTTATAAAAAAATTAATGAATAAGAAAAGTCTTGAGGGTATTCATGTAAGATTCTAATGTATGAATTAAAAAATTTTCAAAACTATTTTTCAACAAGCAACAAAAAAGAATTTTCCTAATATTCTATTCTTTATCTCTTTAAAAATTTGCTTTTAACTTTTTTTTAAGATAAGCACATTTTTTTTTAACCAATGTTAGAAAAATGAACGTTTTCAAAAGCAAAGGTTTGGTCGGCTAAATAAAAAAATGAATTTCCAAAGTAAATTCAATTTATTAGGAAAATGTCTTACATTGTGCTGACATTGGCTTTTAAATAAATTAGAGAATGCACGAGGAATAATAAATGAGAAATAATAATTACAAAAAATAAGTGCATTTTTTTAAATGATGATTTCAAGCAGCTATAATTTTTGCATGCTTTTTATGAAATATTAATATTTTAGAAAATGCATAATATTTGAAAGAATTTTTATTTTATTTCTAAAATGGAATGCTTTTTAAATTAGTAATAATTTTTTCGTTTCATTTTTATTTCTACTAGAAACAAGGAGAATTTAAATAATTTAAATATGTTTCAAAAGAAAAATTATTGATCTTGGGGAATGAACAGATGTTTGTATTTTTATTGTAGAAAAATATTTCTATTCTTAATTTATTAAGGAGACATAAAGTTCATTTAAAAATCAGTTAGGAGGACTGTTTCTTCAATTATAATTTCTGATAAATAAAGTTGTGTTTAAACTATCCTAAAACTTGTTCCTAACGATCGATCACCTTTAAAAAGTTAGGAATGATTTTTAAAATATTCAATTTTTTAATCAACTTAAATTTTTATTTTTTAAATTTTAAGATTAGATAAAATAAATATTTGATATTGAAACTTTCAGATATTAATAAAATTAAAATTGAATAATAAATTTCAAATACTATTTTTTTACTATAATTTTTACAACGCTTATTCGTATATTTATATGAAGTTTTAACAACTAACAAAATAAAAAATCATTTAAATAAAGAAATGTCCGGTTTCAATGAATTTGAAGATTTGGATGTAAGTATTTTTATTTTATGAAAAAACACTGTTTATCTAAAAACTCAACTTTATCATAGAAGTGTTTCGAACTTTTCAAGTAGTTCGTTTCTAAAAAAAAAAACTAAATATTTGAATAGGTCAACTGTTCAAGTTAAATCTAAAAAATATTAAAAAAAAATCGAAAAAAAAACAGAATCAGTTTATTAAATGTCCCGCGTTAATTGTACGTTTTTATTTTGCCTAAAAATTTTCAGTATAAAAAATAAGAAAAAATTTATTAATTAAATTTTCTTATCGTCTTAAAATTGAATTTACAAGCATTTCAAATTTAATTAATTTTTTTCTTTGAAGTAATTTTAAAAACCATTAGACCTATAATTTTTTTTAATTTTTGAAATACATCATCTGTCAATAGAGTTAGTTTATTTGTTGAAATTCATCTTGCATACTATTGATCGACCATGTATTTTTATGATAAGATAAGATAAATGATTGATTTCTCATTTGTTCAAGTTTAATAAAATGATAATAAAAAACGGAATTTTCTTTTTCTATTATTATTTTTTTAATTATTAATATATCAGTTTTGTAGTTCAAACATTTGGCTTTGCCGGGCCAACGAAAAGATTTATTCATATTTTCGACCGAGGTTAATCTTAAAGTAAACATAAAAATCCAAGAGGAAAAATATTTAGTTTACGTCTAAATTTCCGTATTTACCTTAAACAAACATAAAAAAATGTATATTTGATAAATAAACCATGCACGACTTTTTTCTCAGAGAGTTTAACCTCTTTTTTTTCTCTCTTTTTATTTAATATTAAATTCAATGAAATTACTTTCGAATTTAATATCAATGCTATTTTACGATGAAGTTGTTCTACTTTTATAATTAAGCGACCCGTTTTTTTATTATTTAGAAGAAGATAATTTTCTTTTAAACAAAGTATTAATCTTAATCACTTGTTCTAAAAGACTAAAATTTATAACGTGTTTCTTATCTTCAAGGGCCTAATTTAGAAAATTTAAGAAATATTCTTAATTTTTTACTAAATAAAATATTATGACCTCTATAATTTTTAAATTAAAGAAAATTTTTTATTTTCTTTAATTTAAAATTAAACTTAATATCGAGTGTTTTAGGATAAAAGACATCGAAGAATTATCTGTAATTTTAGAAGCTAACTTTGTTAAGTATTTAATTAACAATTGTCTATTACGATCATATTTATTAGAATTAATGTGAATGAATCTCAAAACAATATAAAATTAATTCATTTGTAAATTATGCAAAATCATAAAAAACTTTTTTTGGTTTCAAAATACAATCGCCTCATTTTTAATTTCCGTTTAATTTTGCTCCTTCTTCAATAATGATTTTTTCAATATTTAAGGTCAAAATTTAAGCCATGAATTCAAGAATTAAATTTCATTTATTTTTTCTAAAGTAACTTCTTTAAAAATGGTATGATATATAATATTTGTTTAACATGTCGACTGCAGGCAAGTTAAAATTTTTTGTCAATTTTCTTTTTCTTATTTTGTTATCATCAAAAATTGCTCTGCAAAGCAATTAAAAGTACTTTTGCCAACAAAAAAATTATTACGTAGTGAAGCAAAGTTTGCTGCATCTGATTTCAAAGTCTGCAAAAAAGTGTGCAATTTTATTGCGTATTTAAATATAGACTTTTTTTGATGGTGTGCAAATTTGCAATAAATTATTTTTCTAAAATTTTACAAATCTAGTAAGTTTTTTGCTTTTTTCTCTTTCAATTTTTTTTTCTTCCGAAAAAATTAAAATTTAAAAGATTTTTTTAAAATTTCTATAAAAAAATTTTTGAGTAAATTTTGCTTCATCTGGTGATTGACAAAATTTCATGCAAAAAATGCAATAATTTAAAATACGCAATAAAATTCCACAATTTTTTGCAGACTTTGAAATCAGATGCAGCAAACTTTGCTTCACTACGTAATAATTTTTTTGTCGGCAAAAGTACTTTTAATTGCTTTGCAGATCAATTTTTGATGATAACAAAATAAGAAAAAGAAAAATTTTAACATGCCGTCGACTGCATATACTGACAAATAGTCTTTCAATTTAATATTTTAGTTTAGTTTATAATATTTTTAAAAATATAAATTAGTGATTATTTGTAATATACATCTCTCTTAATATTAATTCAGAAACTAAAGTCTGGTAAAACAAATATACTTATTAAGTGCTGCTTTTTATATAATCCAATAATATCAAACATCAAAAAACTTATTGAATATTAATTTTCCTATTAGCTCAAATGTGCAATCAAGAGAATTCAAATATTTAAATAAAAATTAATTTTCTTATTTATAATGTTGTTTTGTAAAATCATTTATACAACCGAAATTTATTATCAAAAGTTCGAGTTCGACTTTTTTTTTGATGAAACAAAAGCTGGACCATTTCTTCCTAAAATATTCATTAAAAAATATTCTTTTTTAAATGATAAATCTAGTTTAAAAACAAGGAAATGGCATAGGAATTAATTTTGAGCTTCTTTTTTATAAGATAACTAATTTTTATAGTTTAAATTTTCATTCAATAAATATTATTTGGCTTTATAGTTCTGAAAAATGAAATACTTCTCTTTTAATAGTTTTGGAGTAAAAATTATTGGCCTAGTTTTTTGTTTTTTTTTTAATCTTTTTAAAACAAAAAATTCAACTTAAAATATATTTTTAATAAACACTTCAAAAATTTTTAAGCTTAAAAATTACATGGATCCAACGGCATTAATAGACACTCTATCTCCAAACGACATGGAAATATGGAATGGATACAATTTCTTCACTGAAGAAAATATAAATTCATCATTAAAAGATGATATTAAAGAGGAAAACATTGACATGGATTGTTGTTTTTCGTCTATTTGCCCAAATGACTTAATAAATAGTATTGAGAATAATTTGATCAAATCAAGTATACACGAAGAACACTTTGATTACAATTCCTTATGTTCATCATCCACTTCATCTTCGGTTTCACCTGACATTCATAAAAATGAGACAGATTTTGATGAAACAGAACTAAATTTTGTTCCTTGTCAATTATTACAAGAACATACAACTCTAAATAATTATGATATTTTATCAAAAAACGGTATTCTAAGTATAGGCTCAAAAGAAGATCAAAATGAAAATTTGGTCAAATTCGAAGAATTTGATTCGATTTCAACGCCGACAATTTCTGCATCGAGTTCCCAAATGCCTTCGCCCTCCCAAAACTTACCTATAGAGATAAAATCAACTAGAATCAATCCTATTCATAATATAGTACCAGAAGAATTACTAATTAAAACAAATAGCGTCTCATTAGAGAATAAAATTAAAAATTCTATCCTTCCACCAAGCCCACCTAGTTCACTTAGTTCAGATAGCGAAAGCAATCAATCGAGCCAATCAATTAAAAAGACATTTTTGTCATCTACAGCCAATTCAAAAATAATAGTATCCAAATCAAAAAATGCTAGCATTAATGTTTTGAGACAACTAAAAAATCAATCATTTCAAATTAAATCCACAAATGCCAAGAATAAACAATTATTAAATAATACAAAGTCTAATAGCAACAATAATAATACTAATCAAATTTCTAATTCAGATGATGATTGTTGGCCATTTTTTGTGAGTCTCAGTGTAAGATTATTTCATTTTAAATAAATTTATTTTTTGTCTAGCAAAAATTTATTTTAATTTAAAGAAACTTCCATCATCGGGGCCGATTTTGTTAACAGAAGAAGAAAAACGAACATTAATACAAGAGGGACATCAAGTACCAACGCAACTTCCACTTACTAAAGCTGAAGAAAAAATTTTAAAAAAAATTCGTAGAAAAATAAAGAATAAAATTTCTGCTCAAGAGAGTCGTCGAAAGAAAAAAGAATATGTCGACTCATTAGAAAAACGTATGGAAAATTATATCCACGAAAATCAAGAACTAAAAAGAAGATTAGAAGACATTGAATTAAATAACAAAAAGTTATTGTTACAATTGGAAACAATGAAATCTAATTTAACTACACCACCATTTTCATCACAAAATTTGCAACATACATATAATCAAGCTCCAAGTATCGCAAATGATCTTAACCAATCTCAATCGAATCCTAATCAATTTGGTACCTTACTTATGGTATTAATCTTATTTTTTACGGTTGTTTTTGGTATATGGTCTCCGGTGATTTCTAAAGATCAATTGACTAATTCAGCTACATGTACAACCACAACTACAACATCAACAACAGCTGCAGCAACTGGTTTGGCTCGTCCTCATTCAAGTTCAATAGCTGCTGTCGTTGTAGCAACAGCCGCCGCTGCTGCCACTGTTTCAGCTGAAATCGAAGCTCAAAACGAGGAATCTTTAATAAATCGAAAATCGATCACTAATTTTGATGATGAAAAATCAGCGACTTTAAAAAGGAAATTTCTTGATGACGATGATTTAATGATAGGTATAGAATCTAACAATAATCTAATTGTTTCGCAAAATAGCTTTATTGCTCGGAGCAAAACAGGAACTGCAGTTGAGCTAACTAAAGTTAGACCATTTTTAGGAAAATTTCCAACAATATCGAAAAATAAGTGTATGACAAATAAATCTAGCTTTTCTGGACAAGCAAATCAGACTATATCTTCCCATACTGACTATTTTATTTCGAATAATAACAATTATCATAATAGTAGCAATAATATTTCTAGCGAAGAAGGTCAAATAATAATTTTAAATTTAAACAATAACAACAATAATAACAGTAATAGACAAGAAATAACAAAAAATATAAATAATATTCGAGTGATCAATACAAACCAAGCAAGCACAAAATCGTCTACAACTAAATTTAAAGTCATCAATAATAATTCAATAAACCAAGCAGTCATTAAATTAAGTTCTTCTTAAGATTTTTTTTTTAAATTTTTATTCAACTGATAAAATATTAATGATTCCTAATAATTCATTTCCTTATTTAAGATATTTTCTTACTTTTCCTATTATTTTCTTGGATTTTGTGTAAAAAAATCGCTGTTTGTTGATGTTTTGAGGTCAGGCTTATTTACAAGTCCAAAGTAAGCTCAATAATTCAAATTGAAACTATTTTTAGCAATTTAAGTATGACTTTGTTCTAATAACCATAGTAAAGACTAAATATTTCGGACTTGTAAACAAGCATGCTTGTAACCGTAGAAATTCCATTTAATTTCTTCTGGCTCAATATAATTTTTTTTTAAATTATAAATTTATTCTCTTGAAATACTTCAAAAATTACCAATTCATTTTAAATTAGATAAAATTTCTTTAAGACTTATTAAATCAAATTATTTACGATGATCTTTTCTTTATTTTCTAATTGATTTTTTTTTATAAAACGGGATTGTTTTTTCTAATTATCAAGTAAAAGGTAGTTTTTTTATTAAATCAGATTTTGTTTCGACTTGTTTGAATTTGATTACTTTTTTAAATTAAAAAATTATTTTCAATTATAAAATATTTAGTTTATATAGTGATTTTCTTGAAAATAAGCGTTGTAAGAGACTTTAAGTTGTTTGTGGTTTGGAAGCTAATTCTAAGCATGACCTTTTAAAATTTATCTGATTTGAGAAAACTTGAACTTTCTAGATATTTTAAATATTCTTTTCTTAAATTTTATTATTTATTATTTAAAGGTGAATGACATAATTTTAAAAAAAATAAAATTATATGATGTTTAAAAACAAATTGGTTTTAGTTGATTTTTATATTTTGGCTTTAATTTTTTTTAGTTTATTAAAAATAAAACTAAACAATAAAGTCTTTTTATCTTTTTTTTTACATCGAGGAAGAAGATTAAAGCTTCATAGCAGAAATACAGAAACCTTAATTTATTTATTTGAATTCATTAAGCTTTACAGACAAAGTATAAAAAATATAAAATAAAAAAAAATACAAAAGAATGTAAGAGCATAAAAAAAATTTTTTATATCATCTAAAGAAATCAGTTTTTAATAAATTGTTTAAAATTTAAAAAAAATAACTTAATACTTCCCAATATCTTACTTGAACTTTCAAATATTCAATCCGGCAAACAACTGATTGAAATGGACTTTTCAAATCATCTTGAACTGTCTGTCTAAAGATTTAATAATATTACTGATGTAATACTATTGTGTTTTCCCTTCTTATATTTTTTCTTTTTGATGCTCTAACTTGTTTTGGACAACTTCTCTTTGAAATTCAATTGTTTAAGTAAAAAAGGATTAAAAAACAATTAACCTTCAACCAGCGCAGTTAAGGGTTATTTTTATATTTAATTCTTATTTTTTTTCAAATTCCGTCAAAATTTGAAAATTACCAATTCTTTTCAAAATCCGAGTTCGAATTCTTATTCCTGGCGTAAAATTAAGTTTATCTACTTATTTTTTAAGTTTTAATCAAGTTTTTGTTTGATTTTCTAAAATTAATTGTTTTCACTAAAATAAATTCATTAATTATTCATTTTTTCCACTTTGCCATAAAAGTGTCTTACAAATAGGCGAATTTCCGCCAAAGAAATTACAGTGGACGAATGTTTAGCCGATGATTCAAATATTAAATTTTAAAATTTTCAGTTTAGTTAAGCTACGATGATGAGAGTAATGACTGTCAAATTATCAATTCAAAGATTTTATAAAATTCCGAAATTTAAATTTAGATTGATCACACTAACAAGTAATGGCTTTTTAACATAAAAAATTTCCATTAAAACTTAAGTTAAAAATTCAAGTTAATAATGTTGCCAACGTAGTACTTCTCCACTTTTTGTTCTCCAACTCCACCCCAAAAAATAAATTGCGGAACTTTAATGAAATAAAGTGTTAACAAATTGAAAATTCAGTGTGAAAATAATAAATTACAATATTTTTTAAATATATTTCGGCAACTGAGATTGCCGAAACGTCGCATTTTTTAGATATTGATCATGATGATTATTATCCCAAATTTATTAGAAATAAAAATAAAATAAATTTAATTTTTTCTTTCGATTTTTCGTTCTTAATTTAATTAGAATTAAAATTTTGAATAAAATTGACAAAAATTTGAGGAAAAATATATTTTATTAAGAATAAGAATATAACTAGAATAAAAGAAAAGCAAAGAAAATAAGAAAAAATAAAATAAAATTAATTCTGTATCTTAGATATCAATTCTAATAATTAATTTATCAAATTATATTTCAACACCTTGCCTTAATTTGTAAATTAACCTTTAAATTTATGACCTTTGAAATTGAACTTCGACTTTCATTTAGGATAATGAAACGATCGATTTTCGTTTTCTAATTGTTCGTTTGTTAATCCTTTTTATCCTAATGTTTAATTGTCTTCAATATTTACTTCAGAATAATTTTTTGTATTTTTCTGTAATTTTGCTTTCGTTAACATAATTTCTGACTTTTCAATTTTTCGAATTTAAACTCTCGTTAACAAGAGTTTATCAAAAAGTGACTAAATTTAGTCTAATGTTTGAATTTTGAATTTCTATATGTTCTGAATCATTTACTATAAAACTATTATTTCTAATTTCAACTCATAAAGATTATTGTTTTGCATCCAGCTCATCGCTTCAAAGAAAACTTTGTGTATGAAAAATAAAATCTTCATTTTTACTTTCTTTTATATTTAGGTTTGCATCTGGTATCAATCCTTGCATTATAGTCATCGCTATATCTTGATCTGTCATGTTATGTCCTAGTGCTTCAATTTCTTCTCGTAGATTTTGAACTCTATAAAATCCTCAACAGATTAATTATCGTCTTGTCTAGCATTTAAAATTCGTTTTCTTAAAAACATGATGTTTTGAATATTCTTTTTCTAAAATCTAGTTGTAAGACTTTTCCATGATTAGTTCTTGAATGAAAATGGTTTTAATTCAAGAACTAATCGATATTTTCAGAAGAGAGCCTACAAGAGACAAAATTATTGATAGATGGTGAATTTGAAGTTAGTAAAATTGCATCTTCAGTTTTTAAAATTGGCGATAAAGATTTTTTTAATGATAATTTTTTTATTTTAAACTTTGTTAGTTTTTTAGATAAGGTACCTAAATTTATACCATGTACTCATTTTAACAGATTTTATATTTTTAATCATTTATTACATTATTTTGAAAAAGAATTTCTAAATTTAAACTTCTAAATTTCGAAAAAATTAAGTCTAAATATCAGTCTTATTATTTAAATATGAAAATTAATAATTGTGATTCCTTGGATTGTTTTTTTAAAGGTACAAGAAATAAAATCGATCCGAATAGTATTCCTTTACAAAAAGAAACTATTGAGTTTAAATTTGAACTCTATAAGAATTTATTAAACTTAAAATATAATCTAAATTTTAATTTAACTAAGAAACAATTTAGTGCTTTAAATAAATGTGTAAAAGAAAAACCTTTTAAAGTTGTTGAATGCGATTATAATATAGGTATAGGTTTAATTTCACATGAGAATTATAATAAGCTTGCTATAGATCATTTGAATAATCCTGGATTTTATCTTAAAATAGCAAATTATCCGTTTAATGATGTTAAAGAATTTATAAATAATGTTTTACGAGAATTATGTTACAGGAAAGATATTTCTAAATCTCTTTTAAAAAAGTTATTGATAGACAATGGCCAATAAGGTAATTTTAGAGTTCTTACTAAGCTTCATAAAAAGAAATTTGGATTAAGACCTATAATTAGCTTTAAGAATAGTATTTTGTCTAATTTATGTTTTTTGATAGATTTGTTGCTTCAACCATGGGTAAAAAATTTAAGTAGTTATATTAAAGATTCGCAAAATTTAATTCAAGATTTAAGTAAAGAAAGATTTCGTACAGATTCAAAATTTTTTTCTTGTGATTTTGAATCTCTTTATACACATATAGGTCTTGTTTTGGCACTACAAATCATAACAGAATTTACGCAAAATAAAATCCAGTCTGAACATATAACTATTAAAGGTTTTCATCAAATTTTAAAATTAGTTTTATTTAACAATTACTTTAAATATAGTATTTATTTTTATAAGCAAATTAAAGGTATAGCTATGGGTACTAAATGTGAACCAGCTATAGCAAACATATATGTTAAATTTTTTGAGTTAAAGTTCTTATTTATTCATAGATTCATATATTTTAAGAGATAAATCCATGATATTTTTATTATTGTAGATTCTAAATTCGATATTGCTATTCTTTCAAAATTTTTTGATAATTTAAAATTAAATATTGTAGGGGGTGAAGAGGTAAATTTTTTAGATCTTTTGATTCGAATTGATAAGATTACAGTTAAAATAATATTTAGACTATACATAAAACCAAACAATAGTTTTAATTATTTATTTATTGAATCAAATCACCCTAATTTTATTTTTAAAAATTTTCCAAAGGGTTTATTTATCCGAATTAAAAGGATTTGTAGTTATTTTTCTGAATATTTATATTTTTCTATCATAATAATGACACATTTAATTAAAAAAGGTTTTAGGTATAGGTTTTTAAGAAAGGTTTGTTCCGGTATAGGTGATGCTAGCAGTTTAGAATTGATAAAATATAAAGTGAAACGAAATAAAAATTTTGAGAATTGTTTTATTATGAGAGTTCCATTTAATAGAAATATTATAAATCTTAATCATATTATGATATTAAAGAATCTTATACTGGTTGCTATAAAGATAAAAATTCTATTTTTTGTGGCAATAAAATAAGCTTAATTAATTCAAATTCTTTTGAATAAAATACTTTATCTTCTTCATTATATCTTTGGATTAAATTTTTTTCAATTCGTCTTTTTTCTTAGATTACTATGGAATTTATAATTTCATCTAAATCAATATCCATAGGATCGATTTGGACGCAATTAAAAAAAAGCACCTCAAATATTTAAAATGGGTATGGATTGAAATTTATGGTAATGGGATTTAGAGAAATATTTAAAAAATTTTGATGAATCCGATTGGCTAAGAATTACTATTTCATTTATTGATACAGTGTAATAAAATGCATCAATGGTTTAGAAGAAATGCTTTTAGACACGAAACATGGATTTCAGCGTTTCAAGAATCAATTTCTAATTTTAATAACGGTGAATTTTAATATTTGTAAAATGGTTAAGTGTTTACTCCCAACAGTGCAAGAATCAACTGACTTGGATCGTTTGATGTAAGAGAGATTTGCTGAAGGTCTCAAAAGCAAACGTCTTAGAGATCACGCGATAACCAAAATTTTAAAAATGGAAATTCTAAAAAGTCATCAACAATTCATGAATGATGATCTAATTTCTTATGTTGAATGCGAATAAGATGGATTTTAACTAAAAAAAAGCGTGAGCTACTCGTCAAGTAACAGTGATAAAAATACAAGTCTTTAAAAAAGAAACTTACCTCAAATCGAGTATGAACCACAACAACAACATCACCATCAATCAAATTTTAGACCTTACTTTAAACAATAGCAAGGATATTTGAGCTATTTGTTTGACAGTGGTGCATTTTCTTCTCTCATAAACATAGCTACTTTCAGACTCTTATGTTATCATGCTGAAACAACAAGACTAGAAGTTTACAATGTACCAAAACTTAATGCGTTGAAGTCAACATTTATTGTATAGCACGTTTAATACGTTTTATTACATCGGCATGTCTAAAAAATCAATTGAGAAATGTTGAATATTTAGTCACAGATCAAACAGCTGGTCATGAATGTGGTCTTGGTCGTGATGTGATCGAACAAATACTTATATTAAAATCTAATTTTTCACACATAAAAAACAAGATCAAAATTATGTCTAATGAGGTGATTGAAATTTTTAAAATGGAAGTTTATCGCTGATTCTAAATAAACAAGTAAACAACCAGGTACAACAACAGAACAATATCCAAGTTGAGGATGTTCAGAAAAATATTGCTTTTAAATTCATTAACAGTGTCAATTCATTAAAACCTCAGTTTACAGTACCAAATGATGTTAAAACAAAATTCAAATTTTATTGAACAGGAAATTCGTAACGAACAATGTAAAATTGTTAAAGATTTTATCTGTACACATAATAAAATTCTTAAACGGTTCAAAACAGCAAAGAACCTTTTAAATGAACTAAAGATCCAGTGAGAAAATTTTCAAATACTCAGAAAACAATTGGAGATAAAAACCTTCATATTGAAAAAGCAGCGCTAAGTAACAGTGGTAGCAATGTCTCAATCGAATTATTTCAATTTGAGAATGGTGAAGAAGCAAATTTTACAATGGATAAATCGAGAGAGAAAGAAAGAAATTAAAGAATTGAGATTAAAAGTGGTTAGTGAATTGAAGCGAATACCAGCCGAAACTATAACCGACTTGACTCCAGAAATCAATTAAGATATTGCTTTCCGAATCAGCTTTTTTGATGCCAGTTAGATGCAAATGTGGACCTTTACCATACAATTTAAAAGAAAAAGTTAAAAAGGAAGTCGATCAGCATTTCTCTACTGGTAATATTCGTCGCAGTAAGAGTCAGTGGTCGTTCGTGTAGGAGATAAACCAGATTGAAGTATGCGATTAACAATGGATTATAAAGCCATCAACAAGTTGATAAAGGATGATAATTATCCACTCCCATCAATTACTGATTTATAAAATAACATGTCAAAAGCTGATTTATTCACAAGAATTGACTTAAAATCAGCATTTCATCAAATTCCAGTCCATGATGACTCGATAGAAGCAACAGCTTTTATATGTGAATTTATCATATAAGACGATACTAGGGTTTACAGACTTCTAAATAAGCAGAAATTAACGGTGAACGACGTCGAATCGCCTATTTTTCAAGGAGTTACACAATTACTCAAAAGAAATATTCTACTTCAGAAAATGAGTTGTTAGCATTGGTAATGGCAATTGAATATTTCAATCAATATCTATATGGCAACTTTTTTTTTTATTAAATTTATTTAATTTTTTTATTCCAAAAAAAATTCGTCAAAGAGCATTTGTACGCTTTTAAGATGACTTTTAATAACGTATTGGACATTAGACAGTTTTAGTAATTCATTCTCAAAATAATCACTGAGTTTTTTGTGACATTTATGTCTCTATTTCAGTTTTTAACAGACTAAATCATTGCATATATACATTTAAAATTTATTTATTTATTTATTAATTGAACTAAAGACCGCTTATCGATCAATGTAGGCGAACACACCCATAAATAAAGTGTGATGACAATTTACTTGTTTTTCCGAAGTACAATTTATAATTTTAAATTTTTGTGGATATAAAAATTAGGAGAAAAATGAGTAGAAAAAGAATAAAAAGATTAAAAAAAATAAAATAATTAAGTAAAAAAGTAAAATTGTAGTTATACTCCAAATTTTAATGAATTGAAGAGCCTTGTTTTGATTACAACACGATCATTGGACGGGAGAATATCTTTTATTTGCCTAGCTTCTTCGTTTTGTTTCATCTTGTCTTTTTCTCTTACTCTAATGACGTAAAGTGTTGCTTTAACTTTGTCCATGATGTTCAGTTGGCTATTGATGATACTGTCGTCTTCAGTAGTCATGATGTCTATGATTTCAGAGGTTAAGTCCCTATCAATGTTGAGATTTATGCTTACTCTGATGATTTCTTTTGTAAAAGCATTTTTAGTGAGGTTCAGAAAAAACTCTAATTTAGCTTTTCTAATAGAGTCGTGAACTGAATTGATGTTTAGTGCTAACTGTAGACTTGTAGTCGTACACCTTGTTGGGAGAAAAAACATTTTTTTGAGTATGTTACCGTCTATTCGCTAAAAAATATTATAAGTGGTTTTGTTGAAGAGCATATTTTCAGTACCATAGAAAAGAACTGGCCTAATGTATATCTTGTAAAGTTGTCCTCTCATAAATGGACAAAGGAACACCGAGTTTATTCCAATTGTATTTAATTTTAGCATTGAGCCTATAGCCTTTTGTTTTAGACTTTTGATTTGACTATTTCAGTTTTTAACAGGCTAAATCATTGCATATATACATTTAAAATTTATATTGTTTTTCAAAAACTTTTAATTTTTTTCTTATAAAATAATCTTTAATAATAACTACAGTCATCTCTCATTACTACCATAATTAAATTACATTTTGTCATTATCAAAAAAAATTTAAAGAACGAATTTTATTTCATTATTTAGTTTTGTAATAATTTAGTTTTGTTTAAGTCACAAAAATATGTCACATTTTTAATTGTGGCACAGTAAAAAAAATAAAAACATATGTATTTGCATTAAATTTTCTCATATTTTTATCACAACTAGTACTTTTTTCACAAAAAATTATTATTTTACACAATTGAATTTAGAACAATGAAATAATTATTTTTCTATAAAAAGTGTCAATTATTTTTACATCCGATACGATTTATCTTTTCAATTCTATCAATTAAATATAATCGGCTATATTTTTTTGTATGCACCAAAATTACTTAACTTTGCACTAAAATTACTGAAAATTTCTTATTTTTATTTTGAGTATAAAATTAATTATCGAATTTTAAATTTATTATCGTTTTCAAATTTAATGATTGTAAATAATTTTAATGAATTTTTTCTTAAAAGAAATTAAAAACCGATTTTCAACCTCCAATGTCGAAATAGAATTTCTATTTATTGAGTTATTCTATCAGAAAGAAGATTTAAAATATTGATCTCATAAGTTTACCGGCTATTATTTTTTTTTTTAATTTCTTAAGTATTAAAAACATTTTATTTTTCCATGTTAAGATTCAATAAAAAATGTTAAATAAAAAAATTAAATTTTTAAGGGTCAGTATATATTTTATAAGAATTCCTTCTGAATACTTTAAAAAAACAATAAAATAAATTTTAATCACTATTTTTTTTAAAAAGTAATTTACAATTAAATTTAATTTACAACGTGGTAATTTGTTTTTGTCCATCATTTTAAAATTGGTTACAAGTATCGAATCTATATTCTCCAAATAACCAAGTCGATACAAAGTATTTAACCAAATTAAGATAATTTTGACCACTTGGCATTATGCTTTTAATATAAGAAAAAGAAAAAACAACAACATTTTTTGGTAAAAAAGGAATCGATTTTATTTAATCGAACCATTTCTTTGTTTCTTCATTTATTTTATATTCAGTTGTTAATCCTTTTTCTTATATGTTTTTCCAAATACTTTCGATAAAATGAAAATAACAACCTTGTGTGGTACAGTCAGGAAAAACATTACGAATAGCTTTTATTGCAGCTAATTCGAAATCAATCATAATAATTTTTGGCTGAAGAGTATAGCCCATGTCTTTGGCATCTGAGACGAACTCAGTAAATGCTTTTTGGTATATGTCATTTGTTTTGTGAACAAGTAAATAACAACAAAGATTCATTTCTTCTTCGAACCAAGCATGGACAGTGTATAATTGTTTGTTTAAATTTGGACTTAGATGTACCATCATTGTGTCATCGTTGATTTTGATAAAATTTCAATTCTGTAATTTTGAAGCAAAAGTTATTATTCAATCAGTATCGTTTGTATCATACAAAATAAAATTTTGATATGAACTCGTTAGTTTAAATCGATAAAATATCAGGCTTATATCTAATTTTTTTTTTGGTAATCTTCTTTTCTAACTTTATACAAGCCATTTTTAATATTTTCATTTTCAACATTTTCAACGCATCTTGTATCGGCTTTTAAATTGTTTACCTCCCTACTGTTAAAATACACGTGTTTATAGTCGGCTGTACCCTACTCTGGTATTTTACAAGATTAAATAAAAGAATAGATACTTAATTTTAAATGATAAATGCTTTATTAAATCATAAAGAAAAGTACATGATTAAAGATAAGTAAATAATATGAAAAATAATGTGAAATCATATGAGATCGATCTAACTAAATTTATCAAAAACACAGTTATTTATACTCATGTTTAGTATAGTTACATTCACTTACATGTCTGCAACCAACTAACTATAATTAAACCACACTGTTATTTAAATGTTTATAATATATTTAACTAACTGTTCAGACAAAGAAATAGATCAAGCTATAAGTTTAGATTTACAAGATATCTCCCGCCTTAAGCTAATTTGTTGCCCTAAGAACATTACAAAGTTTTAAAAAAGAAAAAAATAACAACAACTTAATAAATATTTAACAAATATTTAATTTTTGATTTTAAAAACAAACCTGATTTTAATTTTTTCCTCACTGTTATCTGAATTGAATTGATCATTGAAATTGTCTGTTTGACTGCCTGAGTCTATACTGTTATTTTCAGTTTGAATAGCTGTATCTATACCATTTTCTATTTCAGATTGACTCGCTTTCTCAATTAGAATTTTAACACCAGTATTTTTGTTTTCACCATTTATTCCACTGTTATTATTAGTGCAATAACTGTCTATTCATCCCGTTTAAATTTGTCGTCATTAACTGTTGTTTTATTTGACTAATTGTTTTGTTTTTTTCTTCTAGTTCATTCTCTAGTTTTTTATAGGGTTGTTAATTGAAGTTTTTGAACTTCAAAGTTTTTCAAACTTTTTAGACTTCAAAATAAATTCGAAACTTCAAACATTGGAAAATTTCACTTTATATTAATTTTTTCCTTGAAATAATATTTGGCAAGATTTTTTTTCAATTTTACATTTACATACTTTTTTAATTGCTTAATTTTATTTTTTTACAATTCATTCTCATGTTAAATTTTGAAATATAATTACGCAATTTTTTTAAAAAAATTAAATTAGAAAAAAAATCTTGCCGTTTCAAGTTAATAAATTTAAAGTTTAAAATTTAATTTTATCATAAAATAAGATTTGAAATGTAAAATTATTAACTTGAAATAAAATTATGGCTATTGAAATTATGAAGAAAAATATAAATTTATAAGTTTAATTTTTTTAATATTTAAAGTCGATAATTCAAGGTTACAAAGTCATGTTTTTAGTTATTAAAAACTTTCTTTTTTAGGTATGAATAATGGTACTACTTTAACTATTAGAAAAATTCAATGTAAATACACATATTTTTTCACTCCCAACTGAAATAGAATTAACTCGATCAGTTTTATAATAATAAAAGATAATTTACATACAGTAGTGCTATGACACGTAGATTTTACGAAAATTTTCGTAATTTTACGTAAAAGGTAAAAGGGCCAAAAAAAGGCCGTTTTTTGGTAAATTTTTAGAAAATTCTTAAAAAAATCGATATTTTTTCAAATTCGACTTTTGTTTACTAAAAATGTAATTTTACGTAAATTTACGTAAAAAAAGGTAAAATCTCATTTATAAAAAGGTAAATTTTGGTAAATTTTTGTAAAAAATTGTAAAATTTCGTAAAAAAATGTAAAAAACACAGAATTCCCGTATTTTCTATTAAATAACAATAAATATAAGTTTAAATTTGTTTTTTAAAAACTTTTTTTAATCATAATTTTTACCATTTCATATGATTAACAATAATTTTACATTACAATCAAAAAAAAAGTAAACGAACTGATTAAATACTGTTAATAGAGAACATACTCAAAACAAAACCAAACCGAAATAGAAGCATTTTTAAATGGTTTTGTGTCGATTTTGTTTATGGTCTGTGTTGTTTTGTTCTGGTTATTTGTCGGTTTTGTGTATGCTCTGTTTATGTTTCGTTTACTTTGTTTCGGATTCTACTGTAATTTATATCTTGTCACCTAAATTTATAAGCATCAGTTTAATCAAATAAATTTTTCTTAAAAATTCAATTTATAAGACAACCATTTTGAAAGAATAATTTTGTAAATCAGAGTATTTTCAAAAACAAAATATACAAGATTAATCGTTAGTTTTAAAAAATATTCCTTTTTTATCATTTGAAGTTTTTCTGTATTATCTTAAAATTTAAATGTTATGAGCTAAATTTAATATTATAGCACTAATAAAATTTAGAAATTTAGATCAATAATCAAGAAAACTGTGAAATTTCCCTTGTCAACTTTGCATGAATCAAGTTTTAAACAGGTTTTCCTTTCCACAATCCTTACATAAAAACTGTTTAATTGCTTTTATTAATAAAATTAATGAATAGAAAATTCCATTGACTATTGACTTTATTCTTAAATTTTTAGTGATACTATATCTTTTTATCGTATTTATTTAATTTTAAAAATTTTAGATTAATTCAGAAAATATGTTATAATGATGAAAAGATTCGACTCTATATAACTATATTTCAAAAAGTAACAAACTCATTCGCTTGATCAAAGCTTTTGGAATTTTTTTTGAATTTTTTCTGAAAAAAAAATCTTTTGGTCCTTCTTAATTTTTTTATATTAAATGTGTGTCTTTTAAATAAATTAAAAATGATAAACCTTTTTAGTGATGATAGTGATGAATAATGTAAATAAGAGATTTTATTTAATAAATTTAAATAAGCGAGTAAAAAAAAACAAATTTAAACTTATATTTATTGTTATTTAATAGAAAATACGGGAATTCTGTGTTTTTTACATTTTTTTACGAAATTTTACAATTTTTTACAAAAATTTACCAAAATTTACCTTTTTATAAATGAGATTTTACCTTTTTTTACGTAAATTTACGTAAAATTACATTTTTAGTAAACAAAAGTCGAATTTGAAAAAATGGATTAGGTCATCAAAAAAGCCTTAAATTCGAGGCAAAATAGCCGGTCTTGGGGATGATATATGACTTCTAATTTTGGCACTTTTCATGCTTAACAACGTGGTGTAGTTTGTTTTTTGAAATATATAAATCTAAGTACCCTGAAGATTTATGATGCTTTCGCCTTTTATTAATCAAAATTTTATTTATCACTATACTTCAGTAAATTTTTAAATAAGTTATCAGTATTTTAAAATTTATCTGTCATATTTCACAAGTAATTATTATCCGGTCCTTTACTTCAAATATGTTTAAACGATGCTAGAAAGTTTTAAATATTTCAGGGGTTATTGTTCAATACCTAGAATATTTTTTAAAAAAATCTAAAATTTATAAAACAATTTTATTAAAGTAAAACTTTTCAGTTAAAAATTAAATTTCAAACTTAAACAATAGTTATTTAATTTTTAGTTAGATCATTTGCTTCCTGATGAAATTGCTGCTTTTCTCTCTTCGGCTAATTTTTGCTTCATTTTCATTCGTTCTGCATCTCGTAGCTTTCGTTCTTCAAGCGAAAGACCTTTGTTAGCTTCTGTCTCCGATTGCTTTGAATGTTTAGAGGCATGTTTCAAATTTTTTTCACGAGCTAGTTCACGTTGATTTCCTCTTGTCATTTTGTAAATTTTAAATAGCAAAATAAAACGACAACTTTGACTAACAGTCGCAGTCGAAATTTTACAAAACCGAATCTCAAGTTTCTTGTTTAAATAATATTTAGAATTTTCTATCGAATTCTTTATTTAATTATCAAAATTAAATATTATACATATAGAGAAAATTAACTTATTTTTGCTTTTCATATCTTTGATAAGATTTATAAGTATAATTATTAATAATTATTAAAATATAAAATAATTTATTATACACTTTTACGATTTTAAAATTAAAATCTAATAATAACAATGATTTTAGTTTAATTTTAGGTTTTTATAATTTAAGTTTGTTTAAAATAATTTGAACATAATTTTAAATTTTTATATATATTAGTTTCCTTGACAATATAAAAAACTTCATAAAAGAAAAAATATCATATAATTTAAAGCTCTGCTGGGTAAAAAGCTTATGTATAGTATTATAATACATATCTGTGTTAATTTTTTATCAAATAAATGGGTTTAAATTATTGTCAAAAACTTTTTTTTTGGATTACTTTAAATTTAAAGCTATATTGACTAATTTCATTTTTTTAAAGGTTGCCAAGATCATAATTTGAACCCACGTTTTTAGACCTTAACTTATATAGGAGCTTTAACATAGTATATTAAAGGTCCTCTTTATCTACCTCTTTAAGAACAACATTTTAGGTCAAATTTTTTTTGCAAATTCGTGTTCAGCGAGTCAAGATTAATTAGAAAAATCTTTTTTGGTTATTTTCAAAATCAAAATATTCAGTTTTTACAAAATTGGTTTTCATGATTCCTGTCAACGTAAATTAGACCATGTATACTATTATACTCGAATAAGTATACGATTATTCATATTTGTATTACGTATACAAAATATGTATAACTTGGTTAGTAGGGAATATTTTTTTTTTGTACATAAAAATACAAAAAAAAAAAGCCTTTTTTTTTAGATAAATTTTTTATTGAAAAAATACAAAAATTGTAGACAAAAAATACAGATGGGATTTAAACAAAAAATGGAAAAAACAAAATTAAAAAAAAATTTCTCTTTATTTGATCAAAAATTTGTAATTTTTTTCCATTTGTGAATTTTAATAAATAAAAAACTCTTTCTCTGCTTCTAAAAAGCTAAGACTTAATTGTTTATAACCGTATACATCTCAAATAATGTTATACAGTGAGTAAAATATTTTTATTTCTTTTTTCTGTATTTTAATGTATAATCGTTTTCTGTTTTCTTCAGAGGAAGAGGAAAGGAAGAGTTGAAGAACAAAATGCGTACAAGTTAGTTTTAATTTGTACTGTAGCATATCATGTATTAGAAATATATTTAATTTTTAGATGAAGCCGTTACTATTTCATCTTATTTTTAGTTGTAACGATTCGTTACAATTTTCACTTTAGAAAATTTTAATTTTTTGAAATATTACATTTCATTATAAATTTCTCTTTTTCTTTATTCGTGATAAATTTCCGTGATAAAAGTAATCGTTACCAAATAATTGTCTGTTCAATATAAAAATATTGTTACTAATTTCCAATAACAAATTATAACTTTTTTTTAATCTTAAGATATCTTTTTAAAAACGAATAAAATATTTTAAATAATATAAATTTCTTAATATGTTACTTACAAGACAGAATATATTAAAAAATTTTTATTTAAATTTAACCTGAAAAAAAAGTTAAAATTTTTTTTTTTTTTAATCTGGCAAAATTAACTTTTTCTCTAGGGCCGGACTATCGAGAGTTCGGCATTTCCGAGTCGATTTTGTTTTTCTGTGACAGGCAAGATTCATACTGTAAACTGTATGTCACAGACTACTCCTAATTATTTAATCATTTAAAAAATAATGTTGATTTAGTATTTTCTTTTGCTTTGATAGTGTAATGCAATGCAAATTGTAAACAATAGACAAAAAAAAATTTGTATTATATTTTAATTAAATATAAAAAAAATATTTTGGCCGAATTAAAAGTCAAAAATATACATAATTTATTTAGAGCGTCGCAATGAACTTGGCCGAATTATCGAATTAATCCGGCAAGAAATTGCCGGATTATTGAAGAACTTTATAATGATTTAAATGTAAATGGGAAAGGGAAAATGAAAATTGGTTCGGCAATCGAATTTGCCAAATTATCGAAGGCCGGATTAACGAGGGTTGACTGTATTAGAAAATCGTTATGATTTTCTCACTTATAATCCTTTACTCCCCAAGGTCGGAAAAAATAAAGAAAAAACGATGAAAATATTAGGATGAGTCATCGATGACTTGTGAAAATTTTCCATTAGTTTCATCGATGAAATTTTAAATTTTTTGATGATTTTCTTTAATGAAAATTAAACCAAAAAATTCGGATTTCTTTTTTTTTCGACTAGGAAAAGTAAGAAATATATTAATCAAAGCACTTAAAATAAAAATCTATAATGTTTAAAGCAAGCATCTTACTCCGCATTTGTCTATGAATATTAAGTAATGTCTCCAAACTAAAATGTTTCTCTTCACATATTTAGTATAAGTAAAGAATTTAATGCTTAAAGTTTGCGTCTCAACTAGACTATTAAGAAAAATGGACCTGAATTAAGAATACTATTTATTTAGATAATTTTTAATAAAACTTTTTATGTTTGTGGTTTAAGAAAAACTTAATGCCTTGAAATTAACTTGAAAGACCTTATTTTTCTCGAAAATCGAATACTTTTTTTTTTTGAAAAAATTATTCTTTGTGTCAGAAGGAGGGAGGACATCATGTCCCCTAAATCAACTAGATTCGCAAATTTTTCAAAATATCAGTTACTTATTCACTTTATTTCCGATTGAGTAACAGCACTCAAGTAGTTTTTTTGTTACCTGGAAGAAACTAATTGAAGCCTTTTTTTTTATTTTTTTTAAGTAAATTTAAAAATATAAATTTTTTGTTTTTTTTTTATTTTTAAAAATATTAAATGATAGTTAAAAACCATATTATTTATACTGTGTTTAGAAATCAAGTCTAAAGAGAGTGGGTCATTGAAGAGGGGACTCATAAGTCAAATAAATCAAATGACCAATCATTTTTGATCAATTATATATAATTAAATAATTATTGTAGAAAAATGCTGTAAATTTTAAAGAAAAATAAATTGACACGCCTTTTTTAAGAAAAAAAAATAAAACAATTAAACTTTATTGGTTTTCATTGAACTTAATTTTTTCAAGTACATGAAAAACGATTTTCTTATAATGATACATAGATGTCCTCATCATATTTTGCGAGATTTGTTTTATAAAATATTTTTTCTAGGGCTGTTAATTGAATAAAATTTGTGTCATTTGAATGAAATAAACAAAATAATTGAATTCAAACTTTTAAAATCTACTTCAACTGAAAACTAAATATCTAAATGTATTTTTTGGCTAGTGGTTTAGTAAGATGGAAAATTTTCTTGGTTTCTTAAAATTTCAATCAACTATTCGATTGGTTATTCCTATATTAAAGTCATTTTTAAATTAGGTTTTTATTTTATTTCTGGGTTTAATTTTAAACGGGAACAATTTCTTATTTTTATTTTCGGCTATAAGATATTTTGGAGACAATTTATTTCGGGGACAAATTTAAAAAAACGGAACGGGATCAAATTAAACGGGAATAAATTAATCGGTGTAAATTATATCGGGAACAATTTACATCTAATCTGTGTTGATTGGCTAAACATTTAGAAAACATAATTTTAAATATTGAGAGGGCGAAAATTACGAATTTGAAACCATAGAAGTCAAATTTCTTATCAAATAGACCCTAAATTTAAGGCTAAAATTAGAAAGTTTTTTAAATCTCATGAAAAAGTCAACCTAAGAAGATTTTATCAAAGTTACCCAGAAAAATTCATAAAATTTTAATTGATCTCCTTTTTATTGAAGCTAAAAGTCAAATTTCTCTTAAATATTGTTTATAGCACGTAGAACAAGGCTATGATTTTTACAAGATTTAATATTTACAACAATATCAACTTACCTTTACTAAGTAGTTTATAAAGTTAACTAACTATTATTATTTAATAATGAAAAATAAATTTATTAATTAGCTTTTGATTTTTAAGCAGTTAATTAAAAAAAGAATATTTTTATTATATTTTTTAAAACTACAATAAAATCTAACTACAGCAAAGCCGTAAACTTTTGCCGATTAGTTTAATATTGATACTTGATACTCTAATTTGAATATATTATAATATTCGTCATTTCAATTCATGCAAATTCAAATATCTGTTGAACAGTAAGTTATAAAATTATTCTGAAAATTGCTACGAATTGTAACAATTTAGCTACACTCAAAAATGTCAGCAAAATTGTTGCAGATTGCATAGTGAATCTTTTTCAAAGGCGTGCAAATTTTGGATTGTTAAAGGTTTTTTGCAAACTTATATTTTTGAGTTTAGCAAAATTGTTACAATTTGTAGCAATTTAAAGAAAATTTTATCAGTTACTGTTCAACAGATATTTGCATGAATTGAAATGACGAATATTATAATATAGAATATAATTCAAAATAGAGAATCAATATTAAAGTAATCGGCAAAAGTTTACGGTTTTGCTGTAGTTAGATTTTATTGTAGTTTTAAAAAATATAATAAAAATATTATTTTTTTAATAAACGCAATTAAATAAGTTTGGTATATTATCATTTTGTGATTAGTTTTTTTTAGGATTTTTTTTTTCAAAATCATTCTATCAAAATGTGATTTTATCAATGTATGATTTTAAATTATGGGATTTTATCATTTTTGGATTTAATAAAAATATGATTTAATCATTTTAGGATTTTAGTTTTCTAGTTTTAATTTAAAAAAAAAACATAAAATTACTAGATAAAACAGTCAAAATTAAAAACAATACTTCTAATTACTTAGTTAAAAATTAAGAATACTGGTAAATCAAATAAATACTTAATAATACATAATCGATTGGAAAATAATTCAAATTAACTTTCCGGAAATGCAAAACGTCCACAATATCTTCAGATATAGTTTTTGACCTCAAAATCGTATTGAATTTTTTTAATTTTTTTTTTTGTTTTTTTAAATAAAAAGTTATTTTTTTTTAATTTGATTTCGAATAACACAGATTACAATTTCAGAAATATTGTGGACGTTTTGCATTTCCGGAACCTTAATTTGAATTATTTTCCAATCGATTAAAATTTAAAATCATACATTGATAAAATCACATTTTGATAGAATGATTTTGAAAAAAAAATCCTAAAAAAAACTAATCACAAAATGATAATATACCAAACTTATTTAATTACGGAATTGTTAAACAAGAAGACAAAAAAAGAGGATTCAAAAAAAATCTTTTATTTTTCTCAGATGATTTAACAAAAAATTTATTTAAATCTTGAAAAATAGAGTACACATCTGATAGTAATTGATATTTTATGAACCATTTTCTAAAGCACACAAAAGCAAAATTTTGCTCAAGATGTTTTGCAAGTTTGCAAACTTTAAAAAAAATTTTAAAGGGCTCTTCTAGAACATTGTCTTAACAGCTTTTGGTCTGAAAAAGTTTCGAATATTTAAGTTTTTAAAAAAAATGAATTAGGAACGACAGGAAAACGACTTAATGCTTTTTAAAGGCCAAATATTCCTAGTTTCAATAAAAAATTAAAATTGCTTGAAATAAAAAATTAAGACTAGTATTAGTAGTGTCAACTCAACAAAATTAGTTTAGAAGCCAAAGATACTTGGAAACTAAATATTTCCAGTTATTCTTCCAATTTACTTTAAGAAAGTAAATTTTCGATTTTCTATTTACTTAAAAAAGAAAATAAATAAAGAAGATTGTTTACTTTATTTGGTAAAGTAAATGAAAGTAAAGTAAAGTGTGCACCCCTATTGGTGAACAACAAAATAATATAACTTTAAAAAATAAAAATTATGTTAACATATAAAATTTTTAGTGAACATTTTGAAGTTGTCTGAACAAGGAAAAATTTTGAAAAATTTTCTAAAAATAGAGGTATCGTCAACGAACGACATACATCTCAGCTGAGCTCAAAATAAAACTTTTTGACCCTCGATCGAATAATATAAATAGAATTGTTAAGCGAGTTTTTTTTGAGACTATAAGCTTCTATTAGCTTTGGTTGTGAAAAGAGGGGGATCCCATCTTTTTGGTCTATTTGTCCTATTTGAAATACTTTTACATGTATTTCGAGGTATATTGGAGTTCTATTAGAGGTTAATTGCACCAAAATAAAGACAAATCAATAACAGATACAATACAAATTTGAAGTTCACAGAACTGCGATGTTTTAGCTTTTAAATTATGTTAATTTAAAAAAATATATCTTTTCATTTTCGAATGTATTGATCGAGTAAGCTAATAGAAGCTAATTAACCACCAATTGATCAACAAATACATAGGAAAGGATTGCAAATAGGACAAATAGATCAAAAAGAGGGGAAGCTAATGACAGTTAATGTAATCTTTTTTCAAGTAGAGTTCAACTTGATTTTCTGACTCCGCTAGGCGATAGGTGAAAAAAAATTTTATTTCGATATATTCCATTTAAAATAAATAAATTTGAGTTTTATTCCGGGGCTAAAAGGGGGAAAATTTTTGTTTAGTTTCAAGTTCTTCGTCGACCACAATTGAAATAGTGATTTAGTAAAATGACTCTTTAACCTTCCTATCGAAAGATTTTTCCGCTAATATTACACTAAACTGGGTCACGTTTACCGATCAAATCTTTTCAAAATACATGCTTGAAAAAGTGATTCTTATGAAAATGTAACGTCAAGCATTCAAAGTAGTTTAGACCCTAACCGGAACCCATGTTAATTCGTCTTAACGTTCAATTATAAGATGTTTGAGCTATGGTAACGGTTACGGAAAAAAAGTTACGGTTGACTTTACATTTTCATTAGAACCACTGTATTATGTTAAAGCATGAAATCAAATTGAATGGATAAATGTTATTTTAGATTAGGTGAACATATTAAAGTTTAAGTGAACATTTTTGTTCACCAATACGTGGACAAAATATTAGGTGAACATAATTTTCACCTAACCGACTAGACCCGATTTTATTCAAAAGGTCTTAGAAGAAGAATGTAAAAATTGATTTTTTTTTGTATTCATTGCTAAAATTAGCCTTTGGGTTGATATTCTTTCAAATCTGGTAAAAAATCTTAGTCTATTTTAACCTCTAATATCAGCCATAAAACAGAAATTTGAGATTTTGCTTCAATAAATATAATATCAATTTTGGACGAAAAACAAAAAATGGCATGAATGAAGAATAACGCGGTAACGTTCTTTTTTCAGATATTCCCTATGTTCTATATATATTCTGAATCCTCTCGACGAGCTGAGCACGAATCGATATTTTAAAAAATAAATTTTAAAGATATATCTAAGGTAATTTAGGTCAAGGAATTCGATTTTAAAATTATTTTTATGATCGGATTTCACCTTTAAGGTGAAAAACAGACATTTTTACCAAAGTCGAAAATGGGCGGATCCATGTTATAACCGACCTAAGATTCGTGCTCAGCTCATCGAGAGGATTCAGATTATATAAAAAACATAAGGAATATCTGAAAAAAAGACCGTTATTCTTCACTTATGCCCAAAAAATATATTAAAAGTACGAAATGATTAACAAATTTCTTATGTCTCACAGCGAATTTTAAGACTAATTTTTTGTGATTGTGTTGGTGTGCAATTTTTTGTTAAAAATTATTCAAATGTTAAAAAAAATCAGATATAAAGTAATTAACAAGTAATTTGATAAAATTAACATAAAAAAATTTATTTTATTTATATATATATTCGTTTTTTATAAGGTTCAAAATATAGTCATAACATATATCTAAGGATAAATGCATGTATGTGCAACCAAAAAAATATATATTTATTTCTGTGTGATATATAACCCTTTCTTATTTCTCTTGTTTATTTTCGTTCTGATATGCCTTTTTTTTTATTTACTTTCATCAAAAAAATTTTTCTTTCTTGATTTTGGAAGCTAAATATTCAAAGAATAATTAAATTAAATTATTCAAAAAAGATAATCAATCGATAAAACTATTCCATTTGATTTTTTGTCAGTGTTAATTAAATTCAAATACAGTCGACTCACTTTAATCCTTAACACCGTAATTTTAATTATATGTTAAATTTGACCGCATTATTTTTCAAATTAAAATTTTTATCTCAAAAAAATTTTGGATAAAAGCGACTCGACTGTAAAACTATTTGAAATCGGTAATAGAAAGGATTAAATATTTTATAATTAACAATAAATACTTATTCGGAATTTATGATTTTTTTTTTTTTTTAGATTTTTTGATCAAATAAACATATTTAGAGGAATATTAAAAGCAGAATCCAGAAAAATTAATGGAGTTAAGGGTTGGTCAAAAATATAGATTAGGTCGAAAAATTGGCAGTGGGTCATTCGGTGACATATATCTTGGATATAATATTGTTACTAACGAAGAGGTTGGTATCAAATTAGAATGTACAAAAACCAAGCATCCACAGCTGCATATTGAAAGCAAAATTTATAGATTACTTCAAGGTGGAGTTGGTATCCCGTCTCTAAAATGGTGCGGGGGTGAAGGAGATTACAATGTAATGGTTATGGAACTTCTTGGCCCTAGTCTTGAGGATTTGTTCAATTTCTGTTCACGCAAATTTGGTCTTAAAACAGTTCTTTTACTTGCCGATCAAACTATTAGTCGAATAGAATACATTCATTCAAAAAACTTTATTCATCGCGATATTAAACCAGATAATTTTTTGATGGGATTAGCAAAAAAAGGCAATCTAGTGTATATTATAGACTTTGGTCTAGCTAAAAAATTTCGTGATCCACGCACTCATCAACATATTGCATATAGAGAAAATAAGAACTTGACAGGAACTGCTCGATATGCATCGATTAATACTCATATGGGGGTTGAACAAAGTCGTCGAGACGATTTGGAATCATTAGGGTATGTTTTTATGTATTTTAATCGAGGCTCATTACCCTGGCAAGGGCTTAAGGCGCAAACTAAACGACAAAAATATGAAAGAATCAGCGAAAAAAAAATGGCAACTGGTGTTGATGAATTATGTAAAGGTTTTCCAGTTGAGTTTAGCAACTATTTAGGTTATTGTAGATCGTTAAGATTCGATGACAGACCTGACTATCAATATTTAAGGCAACTTTTTCGTAATTTGTTTCACAGACAAGGCTTTACCTACGACTACATGTTCGATTGGAACAATTTAAAGTTCAATGTAATCTTATAAAAAACCCTTAATTTTGATTTTTTTCTTTTTTAATTAAACCTTTCTCTTTAAAATAGAATAATAATTCTAATCAAAACAAATCAAATCAAGAGTCTAATGGAGAGCAGAATCAAGGAAACATTGTTGGTGCCCAAAGACAACCAAGCTCAGCTGTTCTAGCTGCTCCGTCTTCACAACGCCAACAAACAACTTTTGTTAATAACTCATCAGGCTCAGCTATTCAACAATTACAACCTCAACATCTACTAGTTAACAACCAAAATAGCAATAATTTAATTAATCCAAATCAATTGGGAAAATTTTAATACGAATAATAAAAAATGATGATTTTGTTCCGCGATCTGTGCTCATTTATAAATATACATATTTTTGATAAGACAGAAATTAAATGAGTATTTTTTCTTGAAATTTAACATTTTTTAAAATAAATTGTTTTTTGTCATATTTTTTCTTTGAAATAGAAATATAAAAAGTGTTCTGTTTTTACTGTATGTTTAAAAATAAAATGTTTTTTTTTGTTTTATTTTTTTTAGCCGTAATTAATCCAGCTTCGTTACAAAATAAATGAATGGTCTAAAAAAATGACACTACAATTTCAATTCATCAAAAAGACATTTAGTCATAGCCCAGTCAGTGATTTTTAGTGTCGTTTAAAAAACAAACAAAAAATTTCAATAACAACGAAAGTTATTGGCAAAACCATGGTTACCTGAAAATTTTTTAGTTGTAATCTTTAAACATATATGTGTAAAAACAGTAAAAATTTTCCCAAATATGTAATTTTAAAGGATCTGAATTTAACTCAAACCAAAATTTTATCATTTCAAACATAAATAATTTTTATCCAAACACATTTTAGCTTGCAATACACATAATTTTCTAATCTAAACTATATTTATAAAATTACAAACAGAATAATATTTGTAGAGCTTAGACTTTAGAAATATTATTAATAGACATATTCCGTTTCTTAAACACAAAAACTATTTTTCCAAACCTAAAAGGTAAAAATATAAAAATAGATTGATTAATTTGATCATAGGGTATTTATAATAGAAATTAATCGATTTTAACGAACGTTTTTTCTATTTTGAGTTTTAAAAAATAATAGATTTTAAATCATTTCGAAAAGGATTATTAAAAGGAAAATATTTAAAAAAATATAAGGACTTTATACCTCCCAGTCTCTTTAAAAATCATGGTACGTGAATGTGACTTAGTCATCTCCACTTATGTCACTCACGTCAAAAATATCTTGAATGTGACTCCCGTGTAAATATTTGATTCCGATACATTAGAAGAACTTTCAAGGGCTTGTTCAAAGTACAGTACAAATTAAAACTAACTTGTACGATTGTTTTCCTTTCCTTTTCCTCGACTCTTTCCTTTCCTGAGAAAGGTTTCAAAGGAAAAGTTGAGGAAGAGGAAAGGAAGAGCCGAGGAACAAAATTCGTACAAGTTAGTTTTAATTTGTACCGTTATGGGTAATAGCCTAAGAGCTACGCTTGATATTTTAGTTAGTTAAATTAACTAGTCATTTGTACTTTTACAAGAGTATCAGTTTAAAAGTTACATTTTGTAGAAATTTAAAGCTAAGTAAAAATTACAAAAATTTTTTTTTACTGCTTTCCACTGGGTTTACACTAGAACACTTTTTTTTAAAATGTTCCTCTTTAAATAAAAGAAAGTGCTCCTATGAAGTTGATTTCTTTTTACTCATTTCGATTCGTTTTATTTAAAAAAAATTTTTTGTAATTTTTTCTTAGCTTTAAATTTCTACAAAATGTAACTTTTAAATTGATACTCTTGTAAAAGTACAAATGACTAGTTAATTTAACTAACTAAAATATCAAACTTGTTCTGGAAAAGAAGTTCAATTGTGAAAAAAAGATTAAATTTTTAAAGTTTGTAGTAGTGAAATTACAGTTGATCTTGTATAAATATAAATTCAACTGTCACCGTAACGACTTTAATGACATTTATTACATTTTTAAAAGGAAAAATAGTGTATACACACCAATGTGTTTGACTAACACAAAAGCAAAAAACTGACGAAAACACAACAATAAAAATCACAAGAAAATCCGTATTGGTACCAAAAAAAAGAAACTTTGTTTTTAATTTGTTTGAAATATTTTTAAAAAATTTTTCGTTTTTTTTAGTTCGGCAACCGTAGCTTATCGTAACGTACCCAACCCAACAAAAAAAAAAATTTATTTGACAGACACACTTGTGTGTTTTAAGGTAGCTTTTGGATAAAAATTATAAGAGTTTAAGATCACATTGTGATTCTTTTTTCAATTAAATTTTCTAAATCAACCGAAGTAACAATTTTTTTTAATTCAGTTTTGGCTTTAAAATTGGAATTTTAATATTTATTGATTTCATACCTCAAGTTGTTTTTAATCAGATTATTTTGATTTACAATTTTGCTCAAAAAAGACCAGAGAATGAAAGTTATGTTCTAACTTTTGGCATCAATTAAGCCTTTATTTGATATTTACAAAAATTTGGAAACTAAAGCTTTTTATCATTTACCATAATTTTTTAGCAAATTTAACTTTTTTTTAGCCTTTTTTACTAAAACTTTGGTATTAGAAAATGCGAATTTTAGTTTTTTTAATTTTTTTAAGAGGACATGTTTAAATTATGGAATGACACATTCTAAAGAAAAGTCAGTCTTTTGTTTTCTAAAAAACATGAAAACAAACATTTTTATTTTTCAAAACCAAAGGTGCATCGATTTCAGTTAAATCTAAAATTTAATTAAAGATAAGAAGTTAAACAGCTTTAATCTTCGAATTTAAGTAAGAGATTCATTCAGGCTTATTTTATTTCCATTTAACACTTTTTTGGTGAACAATTGTTCAAAAGTCGAAAGGTTTGAAATAAATTTTTTTAAAATTTACCGGAAAATTTTATTAAAATGACTACTGATAATGTTGGGTAAAGTTTTGATTCAATAAGGTTATTCCAAAACATTTTTTTTGAAAAATAGAATATTTTTAAAAATTATTTTGACTTAGAAAACAAAAATTTATTTTATCTAAGTTAAATTGTTGAAAACAATTTTTAATAATATTTCTAGCATTTCATATTTAAAAAAAAATACTTATTTGAATTATATTTCAAAATATTTCAAATTGAATGCAATTTTTGAAGATTGTTACTTAAAACGATAAAACAAAAAAAAATATACCAAATGGAATAATAATTCTACTTGCTTACTCCTTTGTATATTTTAACAGAAAAATAATTTGAATATCAAAAATAAGAAAAACAGAACTAAAAGACAGTGTGTGGAAACATTATTCCCTTTCTTAATCTAAAATTAACATTCTTATCTAAAAATAATTAAAAAAAATTCTTTTTCCAAATTAAAGATTTTATTTAAAAATAAATTTTTTACTACAGTCAAACTCGGTTAATCCGGCTTCGGATAATCCGGAAAATCCGTTAATTCGTACGAATTCTCTTCAATTTGTTAAGAAAATTGTGATTTTTTATGTAAAAAAAATAAAAGAGAAGAATATTTTATTTGACCAAAATGTAAATAGAAAAATTATGTGAAAATTTTAAGATAAAATCAGAAAAAATTCTTATCTACTCTTGTGATTTTGAATCCCTCTATCCAAATATAGACCCTGATCATGTTTTAGATACCATTTGTGATTTTCTTAAAAATTCAATAATTTTTTTAAATAATCTTGATTTTGATTTTTTTAGTCCAAGAAAATTATTCGAACTTATATTGATCTCTGAAGTTTTCCAATTTGAAAATAATTACTACATTCAAATATCTGGTTTTCATATGGGTGTAAAATGTGGTCCTTCTTTTGCTAATTTCTACTTATTCATCTTATAAAAAAATTGGTCTTCCTTAAATTCTGTTGTTCTTTACAAAAGATTTATTGATGATATTTTGGTTATCTCTTTTTTTGAAATAAACTTAAGTGATTTAAGCTCCCAATTTTTATATCTTAAATTGAATATTGAATTAAATGATACAGTTAATTTCCTAGACCTCAAAATAAGCTTTAATCAAGCTCTAAATGAACTGTCCTTTGATTAATTTATTAAACCTACTAATCCATGTAATTACCTTAAAACTCACTCAAACCATTCAAAACACATTTTTATTTATTAGAAAAAGAAGAATCTGCTCATCATATATTGACTACTTAAGTAATTCCAGAAACTTTTAAAACAAGGTTATAATTTTAATAAACTTTTAGGCATATGTAGATCAATTGGAAGCAAAAATAGGTCAGAATTAATTCCTTATAAAATTAAAAATAAAGATGATACTCCAAGTCTAAAATACTTTCTCAACTTTGATATTAATGCATGGTTTTTGAAAAAGATATTTCTTGACTCTATTAATTTAGTTAAAGAGAAATCCGAAATTTTAGATTAATTCAAAATACTTTTTTTTTTTTTTATTAAATATTTT